>AYEL01091622.1:0-43252 GCA_000484575.1 Olivierus martensii | reverse complement strand
CGGACCCCTCCTGAAAAACTGGAGGTGTGGGACCCGGATTTGAACCCGGATCCTCCAGGGCGGTAAGCCAAAGCTTTACCACGTCAAAAACTGGAGGTGTGGGACCCGGATTTGAACCCGGATCTTCCAGGGCGGTAAGCCAAAGCTTTACCACGCGGCCATCCGGCCGACCATTCTGTTATCAAAATCCTTGATAATGTTAAGCTTACATTCCAAAGATATCGTTTACCTTTTCTTAATAGGTACAGGAGAATCAGTTTTACTTCGTTTATACGACATAGCCTTTTAATTGTTTAGAAAACGCATAACAATATAATCTTAACTTTCGTCGATCGTAGAATCGTAATCGGGCATGTAAAGTTGGCGCGAAACGAATCTAATGCTTATCACAGCAAGATAGCGTGCAGCAGTGTTGCCAAACGAAAAAATCAAGAAGCGCGTAACTCCGAGTTCGTGTAAGTCGGGGTATTGTTGTATTTATTTTTTTCTCATCAGTCTATATTATGGACGTATGCAGTTTAAAGAGAAATACTCGTGTAAATTATAATGAATAGATACAGTACTTTAATAATTTCTATGTTTGTAGTTGGAATTCCAGTTTGATTATTGTGATTTTATTAGAATAGATACGTTCGTATAACTTAGGATGGAGTCCACTTGAAATTTAAGTAGTTTTATATTTCTGAATTTGTAACAATGAAAAAGTATAAAATGAATGAATGATTGTAACCCTAGTAAATAAGCTATTACTGTATGCATTTTTATGAATATTTTATAGGAAAATTATTAAATGTGGATTATTATTATTATATTTTATTGTGTTACTTGATTCATATGAAGAGAAGTTTTTGAATTCGGAAAGTTCTGAAGTCACTGTCATCTATATGAAAATTCTTTCTTGCCTGCAAATAAATAAAAAATTAAATTTGTCGTATTATTATATGTCTTAACACAAAAGTTTCTAATGGCAGTGGGAAAACGATCCGTATTAAAACCAGAAACTCAGAATCCAATCTGGATCCCACAATAGAAATACGATATAGCTTTGGATTCCGCCCGCACGACCCCGTTGTCTTCAATTTGGCTAACGATTACAGAGTCGGTCGGATGGCTGGAATGGAAGGGTCTTATGATGCTTCATAGATTATTGCTGATTTAATTCCGGGATACCACAGTTGCAAAAGTTTTTTCAGGAGAGTCCGGGCCTGGCTTGTTGAATTCCTTTATCTGACGGCTGATCCTTCCAGAGGACTGGGCGTTCCGAGGTATGCAATCGAATGCCTACCGATCAGAATACAACGGTATATAAAATGAAGTAAAATTTTGGAAAATAAGATAACTCGTCTAGAGTAATTATTAACCTTTCGTATGGTTATGTAATAATCAACACCATTAAAAAGTGATATTAAAATGCATGTAATGACATTTTATCCACAACAAATTTCTTCGAGTCAACTTGGTGAGCTAAACAAATGATGGATATTTCTTCATAATATTATGTATTTAACTAGTTTTATATTCAAGCTACATAGTTTATAACAATGGCCAACCATAAATTGGTTATTTGCATCGATCCATGGACACTGATTTTCCTTTACGACATTGTGCCCAGGCTTTTATCTTAATAGCTATTTAATACCATTTACGTAAAGCTATAAACTTCCGTTAACATTAAGTAAAGTTTGATAGTCGTAGCTTCCTAGCTTTGAAATTTATCTCAATCACTTGACTAAAACTTTAAAATATATATAGCATGAGCATAATAAAATTTTTAGTTTATAAATTTTTATTTTACGTTTAGTTTTAAATTCTGAATATTTTTTTAAATTCGATAATGCTATAAATTTTGCAAGGAAGTTTTAATAAATTATCAATCATTTAACGGTGTTTATTGAACTTTTCATTTGTAAAAATTATTGCGTTGTGTGACATGTTGTTTATTTACATTGCACTCATATTGGAAATTCATTTGACGACATAATAAACTTTAACTAATTAGAAATGTTATAAAAATTTGAATTAGCGATAATCTGAATTGAGTTTCTATCCACCAGGGGGCGCATATATTTATTATGTCATTGAAAGAGAGCGGGAAAAATCGTTAATATTTTAAACAATTTGATTTAATTAATACAGTATTGTGACACTACGTATGAAGACTGTATTTGTCAAAATTTTGAAGGTAAGATATACTTTTTAATTATCGTTTAAAGTTTCAGTTGAAAATGTATTATTTAATTAAAATAAATGCTTAGCAAAATAACGATTTAATCAATTAATTAAACATTATTATTTTTAATTGAAATTTGGCATTTTATGTCAGGGGTACATAATTTAAATTGGCTCTCGATTTCGGAAAAGTCGCGGTTCAGTTTGGTATTTTGATACGTGTCGCGGGTCATGTCGTAGATAAGTGTTAGGTACCGAACGACACGACAACATGAAGAAATGTTTAATTAACGTACAGTCGATTCTCGCTATTCGCAGTAGTTACGTTCTGTAAATTCTTCGCAAATACTGAATCATTGTGCTTATGGGAAATACAGAGTTCGCTTCCTGCAAACCTTTCTTCCCAACATTTTCATACTTGGTTTATGAGTTTTTTTCTGTTTATAGACACGTTATTTAATATGTATTATATTACTTACAAATAATGACAGTATATGCAGTGTATAATACAATTTATGGTACTTGTCTTTTACAGCGGCACTGGCGAGAAAGCGATCTAACGTGATCGCGTCCTGTCGCGTCGCGGCCGAGATTGCACAGATCATGTGGTTCTTTAACATAACGGAATTGTTGTGTTAAACATTCATTCCAAATGCACTATATATTAGAGAATTGAAAATTCGCCGCCCACTGACTGATATATAAAATACGAATCGACAATTCTGTTATGTTAAAGGTTCATTCTAAAACTATCTCGGCCGCGAGGTGACTAGATGCGATCAAAATAGGCACGTTTTATCGACTGTTACCTGTAAAAATCTCGGATTCCGTGAAATGCAGAACTTTGCCTTGTTAACGTTAGACGTTATCACTAATCATTGCTGAGAAAAACCGTTATTAGTAACCACGTGATCTGTGCAATCTAGGCCGCGACGCGACAGGATGTGATCACGTTAGATCGCTTTCTCGCTTTATAATTACAGTAAAATCTTTATTTAATTTTTTAAAACATTAACTATGTAGTAAATAAAATCTTATTTTTGATCTTTAAAACACTAACTATGTAATAAATAAAATCTTATTTTTGATGGGTAAATAGTACTGTATACAGTATTATAATTACAGTAATCTTTATTTAATTTTTTTACATTAACTATGTAGTAGATAAAATCTTATTTTTGATTGATAGTTTTTGACTATATAAAGTATTATAATTACAGTAATCTTTATTTAATTTTTTAAAACTATACAATATTATAATTACAGTAATCTTTATTTAATTTTTTAAAACATTAGAGTACTATATACAGTGTTATAATTACAGTAATCTTTATTTAATTTTTAAAAACATTAACAAGTATTATAATTACAGTAATCTTAGTTAATATTTTTAAAAATTAAATATAGTATTATAATTACAGTAAAATCTTTATTTAATTTTTTAAAACATTAACTATGTAGTAAATAAAATCTTATTTTTGATCTTTTTAAAACATTAACTTTGTAGTAAATAAAATCTTATTTTTGATGGGATGTTTTTTGATATTGCAAGATATTTGATGTGATAGCAGACACATTGTCTTTCTGAACTGTGTTGAAAAACTGCGTCAGCCTTGTCTGCGTCGCTTTATGCCTCAGATTTAAAATTTAGGCGTAATGAGCAAATGCGCAGGAAGTTAGGCGCCTAAATTTGAGGCTGCATTCAAGCATAGGGTCACAATCTTCTGTGGAACCTGCTGACAATACTAACAGGCTTTTGGCTTACCTGTGGTCTGTGGCGTGAGCAAAGATAGGTAATGGGAAATTTTCCGGTAAAACGATTTAGAGACTATATTTGGAAACAAACAACTTCCTTTATTAGAGAGAGAGAGAGTTTACATTGGTTAGAAAAGTTGATTGGTTAAATTGCCATATCGCACGATGGATATAGTTTATATTGGTAACAGTATTTTCGCCACTCAGCAGGAATCCGCGAATAACGAGAATTGACTGTACTTCATTTCTTGATGTTATCGTGTTTGTATTATATACAAATAAAGGCTATATCGACACAAAATAATTTTAGGAACGTGGAAAGTGCTGCAACATTTATACATCACTATTGCATTTAATCTACGTAAATAAAAATATTTCAAGTTAAGCATAACATTTTTTTCTTTTATCATCTGAAGCAATAAATCTTATATTATACAAAGAACCAATTTGAGAATAATTGAACTTGTATGGATCGCTGATTTTTAAATAAATATTTAAAATACGACTTTATATGCTGTTTCTAGAAATATATTTTAATATATCTTATATATAAAAGTACACAGAACGTGTACAAATATATTTCTTTTCTGTATGGACTTTATATACTGTTTCTAGAAATATATTTTAATATATCTTATATATAAAAGTACACAGAACGTGTACAGATATATTTGTATTCTGTATCGTATTAAGTTACCGGCATCTAGCGCGCAGTATCAATTTGATACAACTTAAACGATTCATAAAAAATAATTAATTATGAAATTTTTTTAAATATCTGGAAAATTTCTAGCTTCCTAACTTTCTAGTAGCTATCAAATGCACTGAACCAATTTTGCATTAACGCCATCGTTTTTTAAATAAAAAATATACGTGTATCAATTTGATAGGTGCGAGCAATTAAGTTATTTTTTTAATAATAATATATGTTATCGATTTCTAAAAATAGCTTTCGCACTTACACGATGTCATCTGAGACGTCTAAAGCGTCGATTGCTTTTATGTTTTGCAATGAAGCATACTAGATTTTTAGTTTATTGTTAATTTTTTATTTTTTCTCTTTTTAAAACCTAGTTTACTTAATTTTTTCTAATTGTATTTACGATAAAACCATTTTAATCATATATAAAAATGCGTAACCTTAATAATGGATGTTTAATTTATATATAGTTTTGTATTAAAAATTAAATAAAGTATAATTTAAACCGTACTTTTTCAAATATTGTTTATAAAAAAGCATATATTTTTCCTGAATGATATATTTTTTCAATGATATAATGTATTTTAATATAATATAACTAGCAACTATAGTTAAATTAAATTATTAAAAGTCATCAGGAAATAATATCTACAAAATCTTCAGTCATGTTTCTAGATAAAAATACAAATTTAATTCCGTATTTTGTGATAAAACGCGAGTTAATCACGCAAGTTCTTCATAAGCAAGTTCCTCATGCAACTCAGTTGACGTCACATGACGACACATTACGTAGGAGGTATGCGCATAGGCATACCGTGTCTAAGTGTATCGTGGTGAATACGAAACTATAGACTGATCCAGGATCGTAGTTGATCTTGATCTCGATCCTGTTTGGTGAATACGGCCGTTAACTCTGGGTTGTCTTCTCTAATACGCGAGTAAACATTCAAGATAACTTGCTTTGTTTGACTTTTAATCGTTTGCCCTTTTCGACTAGTTTTAAAATAACACTTGGGTGAATTTCCACACACACAGACTTCGACACGTTCAAAGCGCTATCCTCCATATTTAGAAGTGCTATCTGAAAGATAATTCAGACGCTCTATTTTCTCGGAATATATCCAGATTAAATTGAAATAATTCAAATCTGAAGATAGTTAACAGAAAACAATTCGTTTCATTTTTCTTTCGTACAGTTTGCTGTTCCAAGGCGAAAAAAAAATCACGCCGGACTATTTTGTCGGTGGAAGCGCACACATCTGTGAATGGAGTACGTCGGCTTTGTTCTTTATCGTGAACGGACTATAGATAGGTCAACAAAATTCTACATCCAATTTTACTTAAAATCCAGAAATTAGAAACAGCAATAGCATTAATCATCCTTTGTAATATGGGGGCGAAATATAATTTTTGGTTCCTTACTTCCTTAGCCTAGTGGTTCCAAAGCTTTTTATATAATGCGGCCTTGAATCTCGGTCTATTCAAGGCCGCATTTTCGGAATGAAAATTTGATTGCGCCACACTTTGGGCGAATTCCAAATCTCAACAGACTAATCAGTGATGAGTGATCAGAACCAATCAGCAAGAAACTTGTCTGATTTACTCATCACTGATTAGTCTGTTGAGATTTTTGAGATTTGGAATTCGCCCTTTATCAATAAAATTTTTTTTTCATTCCAGAACACCAATAATAAATTTGAAAATTTCTATAGTTTCTCTACATGTATTTAACATATTATATATTACATGTAACAAAATAAATAAACTGACTCATATTTATTTTTGGTATGACTTTCTGAAAATATTTCGAAATGTTTTGATTACTTTGAATTTTTTCGTATATTGCAATATTCTAACGCTACACCAGTATTTGAGAACCATTGACTCACAAATTACATTTATACAGATGTTTCACTCACAGACTAATCAGTGATGAGTGATCAGAACCAATCAGCAAGAAACTTGTCTGATTTACTCATCACTGATTAGTCTGTTGAGATTTTTGAGATTTGGAATTCGCCCTTTATCAATAAATTTTTTTTTTTCATTCCAGAACACCAATAATAAATTTGAAAATTTCTATAGTTTCTCTACATGTATTTAACATATTATATATTACATGTAACAAAATAAATAAACTGACTTTCATATTTATTTTTGGTATGACTTTCTGAAAATATTTCGAAATGTTTTGATTACTTTGAATTTTTTCGTATATTGCAATATTCTAACGCTACACCAGTATGGATACCGTACTACAGTATTTGAGAACCATTGACTCACAAATTACATTTACAGTCAAACCTGTTTTTATGCGGTCGGTTTTTGTGCGATATTTTTTTTTGTGCGATTTTTATGTGCAATTTTTTTGTGCAGTATATAAAAAACATTCCATCAAATGCATATAACGAATAAAAATTAATTAAAAAATGTAATTAAAAAAAATAACGCACAAAAACCGACCGCATAAAAACAGGTTTGACTGTATACAGATGTTTCACTAAGCGCATTTAGCGGAAATTTCAACAACGGTAGCACCTATTAAAAAAAGCTTGTACATTTTGTACATTTGGAAAATCTAACATATTAATGTCAGATTTTTCAAAATTATTAAATAATTTCGTTTAAATTTAAAAATTATTGTTTGCTAAATTAAAATCACGTGAAATAGGCTATGATTTATTCATTCCGGCGAGATGTCACGTGGTATCCAATGACGTAACTCGGTTGAAGCACCATCTCTGTACTGTGAGCTGCTTTCTGTTTGGCTAGCGAATGCTCTTCAAAGTTTCCAAGGATGTTATAGCGAGTGGAACATCTGTAAAAATGTAATCTGTGCATTCACTTAAACGAAAAAGCAGTTCATAGGTGCTTTCAAAATTCTTCAAAGTCAAAATAGTTTCCAACAACTTTAAATTTTTAATAATTTCCAAAAATTTCTAAGAAAAGCATTTTGTAGCATTCCGTTATCCTCTTTTTATCACGGTGTTTTTTTTATATTCATTTTTTTCTATTTTTTTACTTAGGGAATTTTTCATTTAGGCCCTCTTGATGTTTGCTTAACCTCTTCAAATCTAGAATCTGATAGAGTATAAAAATTATTAAAAAGATACTGTATTTATATTTTATATATAAATATTAGCGATGAATTCATAAGTGCAATACGATTTAATTCTATATGAATGAATTTCTTTTAATAATTACTCCTGATAAAATATGATTGTTAGTATAATTTAATAGTTTTTATGTATACATTAATCGCATATTTATAATTAATCATTGTAATATGCTGCAATATTCTATGTACCGTTTAAAAGTTGAAAAAAAAAAAATGTTAACATTGTTCGATTATTTATTTTAAGGACAATTTGGATTAGATGCTGTGGAAGATTGGATATACAATTGAAAAAGTTTCTTTTTGCAATTAATTTTTTTTTCTATTCTATAAAATCTTATGAATTTAATAATAATCTGAACTAGGATGAATTCTTATGATTATTTTAATTATTTTTTCTCATTCAACAAAATATCATTAGTTTATTATGCTATTCAATATACACAAAACAAATACTGTTTAATAAAAAATGTTTATCCTGCTTATTAATAAATATATAACATCATTACATAGAAAATTAAACTATTATTGATTCCACATTTTAAAATGAACTTGTTAATAAATCTTTGAAATGATGAAAAGATTATCAAGTACAATATATTGGTTTTCTGTAAACTGTGTATACAGTTTATATTAAAAATATATATATTGTGTTCCATAATGATCTTTGGAGTTATAAACATTTTAAACAACTGAATTTACATTAATGAAACTATTATAGAATGAAAGATAAACTCATTTTTATGAGATACAAATACTCAATGTGTGCATCATATGTGATATGGCACATATCAAAATAATAATATAGTTTTGCCACACTCATTCCAGCATGAACTTTTTGATAGTGTTCACTGTTGCAATATCATGTGGCATCAACGGGAGAGATACCTTATCTTTGATGTAATCCTATAAAAACGAAAAATCACACAGTGTGAAATCTGGTGATCTTGGGGGCCACAAAATTAGATGCTGGTCACTTTCAAATGCACATCTGATCCAAATGTCTTGGCAGTAATGTATCCAAGTAGAGACGATCATCATTATGGAAGTGGCAAGACAGTATTTTTGTTAAAAAATGAAATATTGGTCTTGCACTGAAGCATTAGCCACAATTCTAATATATCCAGATATGTCATCTGTGACTGTATATATATTACTCTTTCTGCAGGAAAAAGAATGGCCCATATAGTTGTTCATGGGAGATGACATAGAACACATTAAATTTTAAAACACATTAACTTCTACATAGATGTGATATGCAGACCTAAGTGAACATATCATTACAATAGTGCACTATTGTTGTTGCACTATTGCAATAGTGCATTGGCAGGCCCATGTTGGTATGGATGTGGAAAGAACTAGATAGACTATTGTGTGTATCCAGTGTCATCAGTAGTTCATACATTAAACATTTATAGATTCAAAGAACTTGAGTTCATCTTTCTTCACTGATTTCATTGACATAAATTAAGTAGTTTACTTGTAATAAATGTTTGTAACCCCAAAGATCATTATGAAGTACTCTGTATAAGTTAAATTATATTCTGAATTTACATCTACCATATAGTAAACAGTAGAATATAAAAACATATGACATAATATTTCAATGCCTGAACAATAGTTTAGAATTGTAAAATACAAACAAATCTAGATAACAAAATACAGGAATCATCTGCACTAAAAATGAATATTGTAAAAACAAAAAAATTCTATTAAAAGTCATAACATATCCCCTTTTTTTTTTTATAAAATATCATGTTTTTACATGATATTTTATTACATCATCATTCATCATTCCTTTGTGAATAAGGATGATAGAAATCACCTTTTTAATTTGCATATAGTAACAGGCAACTGAGTATTCCAGCTAGTAACATATCTCACTTTTAATAGGATTATCTCCCTTTCCTTATGTTTTTTTTATATTCTCACTTCATTTTTTATTTTTCAAAAAATTAAAGTACAGAGTACACCGTCTATCTTTAGTAAAATATACATTCATCATATTCAGCTCATTCTATCAGAATACAATAAATATAAATTGTTACAATTTGAAAATAAAAAAATTATATTATTCTATTTTAGAATTGTAACAGTTTTTTATAATTATATTCTAATAGAATAAGCTGAAGATGGTGAATGTATCTGCTGAAAATGTTTCTTGATAGAATAAAATGATATTTTGCATTATGCTTTTAATATAGCTTGTTATATTAAAAAACAAACCACATAATTCAATCCATATAACAGGAAAATTGATTCATAATTTTCTTTCCATTCTTTCAAATAAATTTATTAATAAATCAACATAAATGATGCAATTACACTAGAACAGTGGTTCTTAGTGATTTAATGTTCTGTGAAATCACTAAGGTTATAAAACAAACAATAAAAATATGCATGAACATGCATTTTACTAAAAATTATACATTAAACATCAAATAATAGTAAAAAATAACATTAATTAAAAAACATACATTCTCAAAAACTGTAAATTAAGACAAAAAAAAAAAAAAAAAAACTAAAATAATATAAAATTATTTAAATAAACTGTAAATTAAAAAAAAAAAAAAAAAAACTAGCATTTTCTAGCAGTTAAGAACGATTTATCTACAGTAACGAACATTTTCAGCTATTTGCCATCTTCAGATTACAGGAATTGGAACAATATTAGTCACTTTAGCAACAAAAATTATCATCTAAATAACAAATATAATGAGATTTAATATTAGATATGTTTAAAATTATAACATATATTACTTAATTTACCAAAAATAGACAGAATAGAAAACTGCTTCTTTTTAAACATAACTGTAACTCTTTATGAAAAAATGGAACATTTTTAAATCAAGTTTAATGTGATACCTGAGCTAATTGTCTTTTGCAGATTTGATCAGTGTCAGGTCTAATAAGTGATAAAGCTACCCTTATTTCTTCAATATTCCTAAGTTGTTTGCATTTTTCAGTTTTTATGTTCGTTAATGTTGAAAAACCTACCTCACAAAAATATGATGCCAAAAACTGTAGCAAAAACTTAACTGCTTTTGAGGAAAGAGTTGGGTAATTGGCTTGGACAAAAATCCAAAATTCCTCAAGAATATATTCAAAGAATTTCAATTTTAAAGTATAATCCATTAACAAACTAACCATCTGTTCTTCTTCTTGTAGCGAAAATTCATAATTTGATATATTAACTGCGGCAAATGGATTTTGTATCCAGTCATAATTTTCAGTACTTATGGAAGGAAAATAGCTTGCAATCTTTTCTTCCAATAGTATTAAATGTTCTGTGATAATGGAAGTAATGCCCTGAACATTTTCGTTATGAAGATAGGAAATATGTCCACTGTATTTTTTTAATACAATGGTACTTTGGTTAATGATGGCCCCGGATAAAAAAATGACTTGGTTAACAATGCAGGATTTGGTTAACAACTCCTATTATATGAACTTTCGACAAAATAGAGATCTGCAAAACAGCTTATCATCGCATCACATGATTTGTTAGCTCAGTTGTTAATCGCTATTTTTTTTTATCACAATCAATTCAAAACCAACAATATCATTATTAAAATTAATAAAATTATAACCATATAAAAATATATTTAAGTAAATGATAATTAATATATAGTTATGAAAACAAATTATTTAATTAATTAAAAATAGACATGGAACAGTTCAAAGTTCTTAGTTTCTTAAAGATGATTTCTAGGCAATTATTATTTAAATTCAAAAAGTCTGATTCTATTGTTTGTTTGTGTTATATATTACTTGATACCTGCGAGTGGTGTGACGTTGCTCTATTGTTTGTTTGTGTTATATATTACTTGACACCTGCAAGTGGTGTGATGTTGCAGTTTTGGTTTGTTTGTGTTATATATTACTTGACACCTGCAAGTGGTGTGACGTCTTGACACCTGCAAGTGGTGTGATGTCGCAGTTTTGGATTCCATTAGAAGGAAAAAAAGTCTGTCTGAGATCCTACAGTTCATATAGACAATAAATTGGCAAGTGCTTGTCACTGTTTGTTCGTCATCAAAAGATCAAATCTCATCTGTATAATAATTGTTGAATCTATAAGCTGCTAATCAGTGCTTATGATTCTCTTATCAAAAAACTCCGAAGTGAGCCTAATTGTCCTTCTGGTGAAGATTGATAATCAAAAACTGTTTTCATGAGCAATTCATTTTATTAATAGAATTTTTTTGTAGCAAATATAATAAATAAATAATATTTTCCATAAATTTTTTTGTAGCAAATATAATAAATAAATGATATTTTCCATATATTTAGGACATTTTAAATAAGTTTTATCTGCATTTTTAATATTTACTATAGTTGTGGGGAGGAGCCGGAACAAATTAATCAATTTTCAATTAAATCTTTATGGGGAATCACACCTTGGATAACAACAGGATTACCGTCGTTAACCAAGGTACCACTGTATGCAATTTTTCCAAAGAGATACTTATTTTGAAATGCTGCCAATTTGTCAGTGGATGACAAAATACTTTCATTTTTTCCTTGAATACTTGTGTTGACATTGTATAAGTAATTAAAGATATTTGTCAAATATGACAATTTTAATATACCAAATATCATTTTCAAGACATTTTACAAAAACATCACCCTTCATTTTGGAAAAAAGCCAATAATTCGTTCTTAAGTTCCAAAACTTGGCACAGCCTTTTCCCCTGGATAACTACCTTATTTCAATGTGCAAATGCAAAGATTCATACTGAGCTTCCATTGATGTACAAAGCTGTTTAAAGACATATTTTTAAAGGTCATGACTTAATATAATTTACAATATATATAACTTGGTCTAGTAAGTTTTTAATATTGCAGCAATGTTTTTGAAACTAGGGATTCTCTGTGCAAAAAACAGTGCATAGATATATTAGGGTTTTTATTATTGCAAGGATAAAAAATCCTTTAACAGAACTTATCATTGATGGAGCACCCATCTGTACAAATTCCTATACACAGCTCCGATATTTTTAATTTTTCCAAATGTGATGTAATAGAGTCAAAAATAATTTGGCCTGTTGTATGTTTGATAAGTTCTTTGCAGCATAGAGATTGATTCACTATTTTGCTTCCATTAACAAAACAAATGAATCCTAGTATATAAACTTTACTGCTAAAGTCAGTAGACTCGCCAATTTTTTTTTGTAAGGCAAAATGATTATAAAGTTTATCAGAAATTATTTTCTAAATATCATCTGACATATTTTTAATTATACTTTTTATTGTATCATCTGAAAGAGAAACTTTTATAATTTCCTTTTTTGCTTCTTTGCCAAACAGTTTTTACAACTTCATAGCATGCTGGTAGAATAACAGACTCAGCTATGGTATGTGGTTTTAACTTTACAGCAATTAATTTAGATATCTTGTATGATGCAAGTTGTGCTTTAACAGAAATTTTAACAGTTTTTCAAAATATCTTGCTTCTTTAACTTGCATATCCAACAACTGTTTAAAGTAATCTTTAGTTTTTGAAGCAAGATTGACATGCTTTGTAGTAAAGTGGCATTTCAACTTAGCAGGAACAATTGTGCTATTGCATAGTTTTTCTCCATATACAAGAAGACACTGTGGAATTTGGCAGTCTTCCTTACCAGTCCATGTAAAACCAAAACTTAAATATTCCTCCGAATACTGAATATTAATTTTCCTTCCTTTATTGTGTAATTTTGTCTTCTGCATGCAATGTACTTATAGCAGCATCAGAACTATTATTTCCACTTGTACTTGCTCCACTATTAACATTTTGCTCAATGTTGTTTTTTTTAATAATAAATTTCTCTATTGTATGCTACTATGATGGTAAAAAATTTATTTTAGAATAATAAATTGTAATTGAAAAATGGACACAATAGTTTAATAAAGTTAAATTAATAATGAAAAATATATTACCTAATCCTCATATGCAAGAGATTTAAGTTTTAAATCAAAGGTATTATCAATTAATAATATAATATAATAAAAAATTTTGGTCCTTTTCTATTATTACTCGCCATTGTGATAGATTCAGTTAGGTTAAAACGTTTTCTTAAAACAGTTGCGCGTATTGTGCAGTATCGCTACCCTTGCCGTAGAAATCGAAAATTTGGACACGTGACCGGAAATGACGTCATCGGGGGCTTAATATGACTTCCGATAATGGTGTAGGCACAAAAAAATCAAAAATGTAAAAAACAAAAAAAAGGCGAAATTAAACTACAGCAGTGTATATTGTAGTTTTTTCGAGCCGCTGACAGACCCGTGCAGCCGTCAGCGCGTTACAGTCACGTGAGGCGCTGCTGTGCTGCAACACCACGTGCATAGAGAAAAGTGGTAACCATTGACGTTTGTCAGTGACCTGTGGTGCAACTGTCATGGCGGCGACCCGACGGTAGACGAGGCACGGTATTAAATTTCGCCTGTTTTTTTAAGTTTTTTATTTTTATTTTTTTGTGCATGCACTTTATCGGAAGTCATATTAAGCCCCCGATGACGTCATTTCTGGTCACGTGACCAAATTTCCGATTTCTACGGCAAGGGTAGCGATACTGCACAATTACCTTCCTGCCGATTGATGATTTAAAAATAGAATCGGCAATTCCCTTGTATTAATCGAGCATATAAATATAATGCTCTAATAGCCGATTTTTTATAGTCCTCCTTGTCTTTTGACCACCTTGGGATAAGGATTGGTATATTTAGTAGGTTTCCTATACACTTTTGTTTTATAGGCATCATCATCATTTGTTATTCTCACATCTAGATAATGTATTTTTATATTAGTTTTTTGGTCCTTGATCAGTTTTAGACTTTTCTCTGGTATATCAAAACATTTCTGGAGGTCCCCAATGTTATCATTGTTTTTCCAGATTACAAACAGGTCATCAACATAGCGAATTTATAGGGATATTGAGGCTTTGAACGAAGATATTATATCTTTCTCCACCGTTCTTATCAAGATTTCTGCAAGTACACCTCCCATTGGACTACCTATCAGAACTCCTACATTCTGCTTATAATACTTACCTATATATGTAAAAATACTGTTGTAGCACACTAGGTGGGCCAACTCTCTCAAAGTGGATGCTTTGGTTAATTAATATCCCTGCTATATGTTCTAGCAGGAACCTGTAAAACGCAATGCACATCGGGGCTATCTTGATCGAGGGGTATAACTATATCAAGGGGGAAGTCATACGTGATCATAATTTCATCTATATTTGGAGTTCTCTCTATCATTCTCTTTACGAAGCACTCTGTGGAGTTTATTGAGTACTCAGTCATAACTCTCTAGGCGTTCTATACACCTTTTAGGTAGCTTCTTTTCTACCCCTACCGTGGAGCTTCCCGTCTTATCAACTATGGGGCGTAAAAATGCACCCCATATTTGATTTTCTTACATATAAAGGTAAATATTATAAGCAGAATGTAGGAGTTCCGATAGGTATCCAATGGGAGGTATCCTTGCTGAAATCTTGGTAAAAACTAGTGTTGAATATTGAACATCAATGTTTTTAAAACATCGATGTTTTAGACATCGTTGTTTAGAGGTCGATGTTTTGGTATTGATGTTCGATATTTTTTCTGTTTATGTAGTAGAATTGACATTTGGGTTAAATAAATATTATACAATATTTTTATAAACGGAATTTTTTATAATTGGTGATGATTTTACTTATTATTTTGTTTTGCATTAGAAAAATTGAACAATTCTTATATTTGTCACATGAGACACTTCATCATCTTCATTTAATTAATATTCGAAACGCTTTTGGTTAACTTTTTTATTTCAAAGTATGCCTTTGAAAACCTTTGCGTCAACATTTTGCTAAAAATAAAAGTAATTCTACAACATATACATACAGGGTCGTGCAGATAAATCCGGATTAATCGCGATGTAATTAAAAATGACAAAATTGCAAGAAAAAATAAATTTATTATAAAGAAAACTAGATAAAAACATATTTACATTATTTACAATTGCAGTTACTCTATGTAGCCGCCATCTGATGCTACAACTTTTTCCAGGCGGGTCCGGAAACTCTGACATGCACGCTTCACTCCTCTCGGTCTAACGAGGTCATGACCTCGACAATGGAAGCTTTCAGGGAGTCTTTGCTGTTGTGGTGGTTTTCGTTGACCTTTGATTCGACAACGCCCCTACACGTAATAGTCGAGGGGATTGCAGTCGGGGCTTGAGGGAGGCCACAACTCGGGCGACCAATGGTATGGGCGACTGCGGCGACAAATCGCCACTCGATCCAAATCGGCGACAAATCGCCACTCGATCAAATCGGCAACAAATTCGTCACTCCTCTTAGTCAGACCGCTTTCGATGTTTGACCCGGTCAGGAATAACTTCCTCCGTCTCAGACTCCCTGAACTTCTTCGCTGGGTCATAAACCTGCGTCTTTTTGTAACCGAACTACTCGATTATTTCTCGCGGCGACTTTCCGAGCAAAAGCCTTTTTCCCAGTGGAGTATTTAATTAAATTCAATAGAAACTTCTGGAATTGCTCCTAATTAATTGGATACAAAATGCAGAAAAATTGTAATGTTGCTAAGAAATAAGGCAACAGTAGACTGATTAGCCAACAGCTTTAAATTAATCATTGAGAAAATGATTGGAAGGAGACCAATCAATGTATCAAGTTGGCGAACATGCTTTACTTCCCAGAACGACTCTTAAATTAAGTGATCATGATTTTCTATTTGAATGGTGAACATGTTCCCAATGAAATCTGCATATGGAATCACAATAATTAAGATTCAAGACGAATCTTTGAATTCAATTAGAGTTTATTTAGAAAAATGTATTTTCATGATCAGTCATATTTTGTTTCAGATAATTTTTAATTTCTTCTTTCCAGTTATCCCGAAAATTCCATAACTAATTTTTATAAAGAAATATCTTTTTAATTAATAAGATAAACTTCATTAGTAATAAAGAAATTTTGTCTAATAATTAGATAAAATTTTGAAATAATTAAATTATAAAATCATTCATCGATCACCGACATTCTTTTATTGCTGGTGTAGCTGCAACGGGTCTACTAGTTTTTGAATAATAGTGCCAAGCAATGAATGTAACTTATGTAGTTGTGTGATTTCAGTCATGGAATTGTTTCATTTTATTGCCACAAGTTAGCATGTGTACAAAATGGACATTGTTCATTGAATATAAATGTTTTATTAAATTATTTTCCTAGTGATGCTCAAATGATTTTATAATTTGAATTTGATCCTCAATGAAAACTTTGGCCAAACCTAGATTTGGATAACTGGGTATTGGGAAAGAGTGGTTGATTTGAATAGTAGGGAATTGAACAAAAGCGATTTTTGGAAATGAAAGCCAAACAGCTAGGCTTAGGGTAAATGAAATTCAAACAAGTGAGAATTGATAAAACAAATTTGGAAAATAGGAAAATCAAACAAGTGACATTCAAGCAAATGTGGATACGTCTTAAATTTCCTAATATTGGGAACTTTACATTTGGGGTGGGCAACTCCCAGCCTGCGGGCCACATGTGGCCCTTGAGCAAGATTTGTCCGGCCCGTCACTAAATTTCTCTGTTGCATATTAATATGGCCTGCTGCATTGCGCTGATAAGGTGACCGCCTATTCTAGACGGTGCATTTTTAATCTGGAATATTTGAGATGCTTAGGCCACCCGCTATATGAGTAGAAGCAGCTGTGATTCCCACCAATTTGCGTTAAGATCAGTTGGGAAGTACAGAAGTTGGATTAGTAAGTTTTGATTGCTTTGAAAAATTTGAAAAAATTTCTGGTCCTAAAATATGTCCGGACCTTCAGGTAGTAAATATAGAAAGGTTGATGAAGAACGTCGTACCTTCCAGGAGAAGTGGACCCAAGAATATGTTTGTTATTTATAAGGACAAGCCAATTTGTCTGATATGTAATGAAGCCGTCGCGGTTTTAAGAGTAAAATTTAAAAAGAACACCAAACACTTTCAAAAATATGGAAGTTTAACAGGGCAACTAAGAAGCGATAGAATCGAAAAGTTATAAAAGAAATTAGCTGCTCAACAAACTGTTTTACTAAAATGCAGTGAAGAAGCTGAGGATATTTTTCAGGTGAGTTGTGTTGTTAGTAAGAAACTGGTGGAACGTTCTCAGAAGGTGAGTTTGTGAAAGAGTGCTTAATAGAAGTGGCAAATATCTTGTGTCCAGAAAAAAGTAAAAAGTTAGGCCCTGTGCACACAGAGTGTATCGTCATAGATGCGTTTTAGACACAGCATCGTTTGCTTGCAACGCCACGTGTTTTCAAATGCATGTCTGTACACGAAGCAGCAGCGTAGCTTATTCATCATACTTCCCAAGCTTCACGATGCCAGTCATATCGTACTGTCATTCGCTAGCCATACGAAGCTAGGCTTAATTGCGCAATTTTTGTGTAAATTTTCCACTTTTAATCAGTGCTAGAATGAACATTATTATAATTAAAACAAGTGGAAAGATTCGTTTTTAAACTTTAAATAAGTTATATGTGGTAACTCTACACAATACAGTAGTTTGTATTATGGGTATAATCACATGATAGTGACTATCAATAATTTAAAGACCAAAGCCAGACAGCAAATAGTCACAAAGTCAATCTAGTTAATAACATATAATTTTAGTGCTCTCTGCAATGCATCTCACATCCTGCTATTTTGAATTATTTTGGCTCCTGGCCAGTCTATCCACAAGTCTTATTCCAATGCTTTAGTCCCTAAGGCTGTGTTAGTCATACCTTCCTGATATTCTACTAATAACAACATCAGTAGGATATCAGGATGGGTGCAGAAGTTATGTTTAATATACCCTGTATACAACTTCTCTTTTGAGAGTATTATTTTTTATTGGGATTTGGCAGACATCTGACTTGATGTTGGGCTGTCTTGTCATTTCTTAGATGATGGAAAATCATGCTGTTCTTTTGTTTTTCCATTGTCTTAGTTCTTTCTAGTGTTCAGTACATTAGAGCCGCATACTTGTCTTCACTTACCTAGCATAGCTACTGCTATATGGCAGGACAGTTTGCATTTCCTTTTCTCTATGTAGGAGTTGTAACAAGTTAATTAATTCAAATTCTATTTCTATGATGAGAAATATTAAATACAAGCATCATAAGCAGTAAAACAATTTATTTTAAACAGAAGAAATGTTTCTGATCCATTATGGATCCTCTTCAGCTTCTAAAAGAACAATTTATTTATAATACGTATCTCTTATTAATAGTTTGTTTTTAATTTTTATACTTTGTTAAATTTTTAAAACTTTTTCTGTATATGGTGATGTAATAACTCGAACAATGAATGCAAGCTTTTTGAATTTAAAATACAGGTAGGCCTCGATTAGTGCGAATAATGGGTTCGGCGTGTAGATGATGATAAAAATTAAACCAAGATGCTGCATTATATATAAATTTTTTAATTTTAGAAAATTTATAACTTAGAAAGTTTCTAAATAAATACAGGTAGGTCTCGATTAGTGCAAATAATTAGTTCCATGAATTTCTTGCACTATTCGAAGTATTACTATATGTAAAATATGGTAATTGGTTCTTGCTTTGTAGATTCCGGCTATTAGCTAACCTCAGGATAAATAACCACCCGATCTTGTGAGATTCCGGCCATTAGCTAAGTTTCACGATGAATAACCACGATAAACTTAACACTAACTGTTTAAGAAATATTTATTTTCATATTTTACTCATTGTTCATCATCTAAATTAATAACTTACCAGGAATTGAGTCTCATACTATCATCAAACCGACCGTCAAATCAACACCAAAATAAAAATCAATTATCATCAATTTTTAACCAATCAAAAATCTTTACCATAACAAAGCTGAATAATAGTAATGTTAAATAGCTAATGGCAAAATGCCTATCTTTCTGGTGTTTCACCCTTCAAAGCCAAGTGACTGTTCTTGGACTGCTCCTTGTCCGGTTTTTCTAACCGAAAATTAAACATTAATTTGTTAATTGACATCATAAAAGGGGACAGACCTTTGTTAGTAGGACTGGTTTATGCTTACAACTTGCATTAATTGAATATTTGCTCGCACTAAATGAATATCGCATTATTCAAACTCGCATTAAAATCGAGTACCTACCTGTATGTTCCTTTAGATGCTGAAGAGGATCCATAATGGATCGAAAATGTTTCTTCTGTTTATAATAAATTGTTTTAGTGCTTATAGTGCTTGTATTTAATATGAGCACTATAAGCAGTAACAAGTTGCAAGCACAACAGATATACTCTATTTCTTGCTTTATTATTTTTTGCATTTTTCATCTTGTGTTTCAATGTTGGTTTATATATCTTTATTTGATTTATTCATTATTATACTAGTATTTTTATTTCATCATTTTTGCTTAATTTCTATGCTTTTGCTACAGTTAATAATAACTTCTCCCTAAATGTTTTTCTATTAATTCATGCAACTCATACAATTCTTTTTACCAAATAAAATATATATGATTTTATCATAAAATAAAACACATTCCTTTAGCACTACCCTACTTTCTAATCTAACAATGCAAAAAATAATTAACAAATTAAGAATTTTTCACAGTTCCATAACAATTTTCTGTATTCTTGCATGAATACAAATACAATTTGGGGAATTGTTCCAGTTCTGTAAATAATGGTTATTTGAAACTTTATATTTTAAGCTGAAGTAGACTAGTTGACAGTGGTCAAAAACATTCCTTTAATGTAATAAAGTGTTTTCCTGTCTAAAATTGGACTGTTTTGGCTCTTATTATTACAAAGTTGCAGAATGTCTACAACCTCAACATAATTTAAAACATACAAAAATCAAACTACCAGCAAATAAGCCATTTTTATTACTAAAAAATGTTTTTTGACCTTAACTGTAATTCAGCATCTTACAAAATAATTCTGATTCAGAATGGAATAATGTGCATGCATACATTCTAATGCATCAAATTTGAATTGAAATAAGCAATGTTCTATATTACAAAATAATAAATAAAATAAAACATAACAGAAACCTATATATGAAAATAAACTTAAAATTTATAAAAAAGGACTGCTAAAAATTATGCAAATGAAGTAATAACTAGTTAATAAAAATGACAATATTTCAATGAATTCATATAATTTTTTTCTAATAATTAAATGATGTAATTTCATTCAACAAAAATTATGTAACTTAATTTTTATTATGTTATTAATTTTTTATAAATAATTTCTGAAAATTTTGGCTGAATTTTTTTATTCATGGCATTCATGTTTCAAATACAGTAAGACCCTGTTTAACACAGGGGATATGGTTTCTTCAATAATAAATACAAAAAAATTATTACAAACAGAGTTATTATTCCATTATGAATGCTAAGTCTGTGTTATATTTATTTTTGTTTATTTAAGTTATTTTGTTTGTTTGTACTTTGATTTATTGTAGATGATGATAAAAATTAAACCAAGATGCTGCATTATATATAAATTTTTTAATTTTAGAAAATTTATAACTTAGAAAGTTTCTAAATAAATACAGGTAGGTCTCGATTAGTGCAAATAATTAGTTCCATGAATTTCTTGCACTATTCGAAGTATTACTATATGTAAAATATGGTAATTGGTTCTCGAAGTATTAACTATATGTAAAATATGGTAATTGGTTCTTGCTTTGTAGATTCCGGCTATTAGCTAACCTCAGGATAAATAACCACTACTAACTTAACACTAACTGTTTAAGAAATATTTATTTTCATATTTTACATTGTTGTTCATCATCTAAATTAATAACTTACCAGGAATTACGTCTCATACCATTATCAAACCAACCGCCAAATCAAATCCAAAATAGCGAATTGAAAGTGGAAGTTGAGTGCCGCTTTTATGTTGTTCAATCGCATCCATTTTTTGCTGTAGCGTAATCACTAACAGATTCTTATTTTTAAATCGTCCAGATCCGTTTTTTGCTCTAGCGTAAGTTATGTTGCTCAATCACATCCATTTTTTGCTGTAGCATAATCACTGACCTATGTCGATCAATCACATCCATTTTTTGCTGTAGTGTAATCACTAACCTCTTATAGCGGAAGTTGAGTGCCGCTTTTATGTCGCTCAATCACATCCGTTTTTTGTTCTAGCGTAATCACTAACCTCTTCTTCGTTTCCTGTTTTATCATCAAAAGTGTTCTTTCTTTCATCCATTTCGTCACATCCATTTTTTGCTGTAACGTAATCACTGACCTCTTTTTTTTCTCAAT
Source organism: Olivierus martensii (assembly GCA_000484575.1). Classification (NCBI taxonomy): domain Eukaryota; kingdom Metazoa; phylum Arthropoda; class Arachnida; order Scorpiones; family Buthidae; genus Olivierus; species Olivierus martensii. The sequence goes on along the minus strand of AYEL01091622.1, from coordinate 21,253 downwards.
CACATCCATTTTTTGCTGTAGCGTAATCACTAACATCTTTTTTTCTATTCCTGTTTTATCGTCAGAAGTGTTCTTCCTTTTATCCATTTCGATACCTACCAAAAGAGTAAATCGAAAGCAGAAGTTGAGCGCTGCTTTTATGTCGCTCAATCATATCTATTTTTTGCTCTAGCGTAATCATTAACCTCTTCTTTTTTTTGTTTCTATTTTTTGCTCTAGCGTAATCACTAACCTCTTCTTTTTTCGTTTCCTTGTTTATCCTCTAGGGTGACCATTTTTATCGTAATATAATGCGGGACAGAGAGCGCCTTTGTAGCATAATCACTAACCTCTTCTTTTTTTCGTTTCCTGTTTTATCATCAGAAGTGATCTTGCTTTTTTATCCATTGATACTTTTTAAAAGAGAAAATTCTGTACTATACTGTATGTATATGATGATTATAGTTTCCATTTCGATACTTTTTAAAAGAGAAAATTCTGTACTATACTGTATAAACCTCTTCTTTTTTTCATTTCCTGTTTTATCATCAAAAGTGTTCTAGCTTTTTTATCCATTGATACTTTTTAAAAGAGAAAATTCTGTACTATACTGTATGTATATGATGATATACTTTTTAAAAGAGAAAATTCTGTACTATACTGTAAGTATACGATACTACTTTTTAAAAGAGAAAATTCTGTACTATACTGTATGTATATGATAGTAGATTTAAAAGAGAAAATTCTGTACTATACTATATGTATACGATAGCAAAGCTAAATGATAGTACAGTAATGTTGCTCTTCCGATCTTCCTTTTATCCATTTCGATACTTTTTAAAAGAGAAAGTTCTGTACTATACTGTATGTATACGATAGCAAAGCTAAATAATAGTAATGTTACAGTTAATGGCAAAAAGCCCATTTTTCTGATGTTTCACCCCTTCAGAAGTCAAGTGACTGTTCTTGGACTGCTCCTCTGATGTTTCACCTCTTCAAAGCCAAGTGACTGTTCTTGGACTGCTCTTTCTCCATGATGTTTCACCCCTTCAAAATCGTGTGATCGTTCTTGGACTGCTCCTTGTGTTTCACCCCTTCAAAATCGTGTGACTGTTCTTGGACTGCTCCTCGTCCATGTTAAACAGTTAACGGAAAAAAGCCCATCTTTCTGATGTTTCACCCTTCGTGTGGGCAAAAAGCCCATCTTTCTGATGTTTCATCCCTTCAAAATCGTGTGACCCGTTCTTGGACTGCTCCTCATCTTCACCCCTTCAAAGCCAAGTGACTGTTCTTGGACTGCTCCTTGTCCCAAAGCCAAGTGACTGTTCTTGGACTGCTCCTCATCCGGTTTTACTAATCAAACAGTTAACGGAAAAAGTCCATCTTTCTGATGTTTCACCCCTTCAAAACCAAGTGACTGTTCTTGGACTGCTCCTCGTCCAGTTTTACTAACCGAATATTAACGGTAATTTGTTAATTAATGACATAAAAAGAGAAGGAGCTTTGTTAATAAGACTGGTCAATGCTTACAACTCGCATTAATCAAATATTTGCTTGCATTAACTGAAAAATGGTATCAATTTTATAAGTCGCACTAATCGAAATCACATTATTCGAACTCGCACTAATCGAGGCCTATCTGTATTTTACTTACCTTAGCATTATCATGATTCTTTCTTATCCACTTAGATTCACGCATGTTACTATTTTGATTTTGAATAGTAGGAATCACAATTTGAACAAGTTCTCGAAATGTATTTTTAATCATTCTATAAAATGTGAAATTTTGTATCATCATTTGATAATTCCCTAGCAGCAATAAACAATCTATTTGCATTTCTTTCAACATAGGGATGAACCCAAAATCGTCTTATTTTCCTCCTCTTTTGGCGACGACAAAAATAATAAAATATATCATCACCATCATCATCACTGCTGGACACCATCTTGAATGAACGAATTCTGTACGCTTGTAGTACGCTTCGTGTGTGGATGTGCATGCGTACACGTATCGTCAACTAGCATTGGACAAAAGCACTAATATTACTGATACAGCGCAACTAGCAATTTTTATTTGTGCAGTTGATCGAAATTTGAAAATAACAGATTTGCTTGCACTTCAAACCATGAAAGACACTACAATAGGAGAGAAGATATTTTTGAAGAAATTGTTAATGTTTTTAGTGCTTTTAGACTGGACTGGGCAATGTTAAGCGGTGTCACTACAAATGGAGCTCCCACAATGATAGGGAAAAATGTGGGTAAAATAAAATCAGAATTATCAAAGAGAAAAATTGACATTAATAATCTGTTCACATTTCACTGTATCATTCATCGAGAGAACCTCTCTGCTAAATCATTAAAATTCACGCATGTAATGGAAACGGTTGTTTCGTGTGTAAATTTTATTAATCCAAATGTACCTAATAAACTTGCCAAATTTAACCCTTGACACACACAACGGAATTTTAATTCGAAAAATTGGGAGGTTTGAATCACTGGCAGTTCCAGTAATTCCTGCAGGACTTGGAATCGGAATATGGAGACCTTGTTTTTCATTGTGAAGTTTGCTGGCTCAGTAAGGGCAAAATGTTGAAGCAAAGAGAAGAAGTGCAAACTTTTATGGATATGAAGAGCAAATCCATACTAGTCGAACCTTTGAGAGATGATGCATGGTTATCTGATTTTGCATTTTTGGTTGATGTCACCAGCTACTTGAACGAGCTAAATACAAATATGCAAAAACCAGGACAACTTGCCCATGAGCTTATTCACCCATGTAAAATCTTTTCAAAGCAAACTTCGATTATGGGAAAATCAGATTCGTGCAGGAAATACATATCATTTTCCCACTCAAGCAGCCCATAAAAATTTTGATAGTTCCTGTGCAAAGACATTCTTATCTTCATTAAATAAAGAATTTACATCCATATTTGAGGATTTCCGTTCACGTGAAATTCAGTTCCAAATATTCATGACAACTTTTGACATGAACGTGGAACAAGTAGAAATCTCGCTTCAAATGGAATTACTTGAACTCCAGGCAGATGATGTTCTGAAAAGTCAGTTTCGTGAGGTACTTCTGCAAGATTTTTATGTGAGACATGTTTCCAAAGATAAATATCCAAATCTAATTAATTTTACATGTAAAATGATGTCCCTCTTTTGGCAGTACTTATTGCTGTGAGCAATTTTTTCGAAAATGAATTTCACGAAATCAAAAAACAGATCAAGTATTATTGATACTAATTTGGAAAACTCCTTACGCGTAGCAACAACATCACTTTCACCAAATATTGAACTTCTTGCAAAAGAATGGCAATCCCAAGTTTCTCATTAGAGTTGCAACACTATATTATCTTATTATATGTAATACCAATGCTATGTATACTTACATATCTGTATCTTCTCTTTTTTAAATAAATACAGTGGTGCCTCGCAATTTGTCATCGAACTAATGTCAAATTGAGAAACTGTCGAATTGTGGGACAATATTTCCCATATAAGACTATGTAAAATAGATTAATTCGTTATCGGTCCCATCCCACTCCCCTAATGAGTGAGATGAGAGAGATACACTATATTATTTACTTTAATACATGTGTTTTGTTATTATATAACACACTAAATTACAAAAAACACTATTTTATACACAACATGCAATTTATTAGCCCTTGGATCTTGGAATGAAGTCTTCCACCAGACACGCTAGCACCCATAATCTTCTGTTGCAAAATGTTACCACAGTTGTCCTAGAAGTGCCATATTTGAGTTACATTTTAATTGTTATACCTTTCTGCACTTTGACTAAAATTTTTTTCTTCTTCTCTGCTCAGTCAAATGTTCTTCTTTTCGGAATTATTCCTCTGGTCAGTTCTCTTTGAACCAATCCTTACATTTCACAATTATTCCCTCTGGTCAGTTCTCTTTGAACCCATCCTTACATTTCATTCAAAAAATAATAATAATCTCTGGTCAGTTCTCTTTGAACCCATCCTTACATTTCACTCAAAAAAAGTTCTCTTAGAACCCATCTTTACATTTCACTCAAAAAAATAATAATTACAAATTTTTTACTCTTTGAACCCATCTTTACATTTCACTCAAAAAAATAATAATAATTATCTCTTTGAACCCATCCTTACATTTCACTCAAAAAATAATAATAATTACCAATAAATAATAATTACAAGTTAATTACTTTCTGAAAAATGTAGAATTGAAAATTAACACAAACAACACAGGCAAATACCAAAGTAGCCCAAAGAGAACTGATAAATAGCAAATGACATCACAATTCCATGCATGCGCATGCACCATCCCGCAAAACTGAAATGTTGAATTGTGAGGCACCACTGTAGTAGAACTGATAAATAGCAAATGACATCACACAATTCCATGCATGCGCATGCGCCATCCCGCAAAACTGAAATGTTGAATTGTGAGGCACCACTGAACGCTATGTATACTTACATATCTGTACCTTCTCTTTTTTAAAAAAATTCTATATCAATTGTTTTTGTTTTGGCCTGTGGCCCACCATAAATTTTTCTATACAATTTGTTTTTGTTTTGGCCTGTGGCCCACCATAAATTTTTCTATATGGCCCTTTGGCCCGTGGCCCACCATAAATTTTTCTATACAGCCCCCTACAAAAATGCCTGTAGCCCACCATAAATTTTTCTATATGGCCCCCTACAAAAAAAGGTTGCCCACTCCTGCTTTACATAATGAGTTGCTTAAATTGTGAACTGAAGTTTTGCTTCAAATTATTTAACTTCATGCAACTTGATTGCAAGTTTAAAAAAATTTTTCAATATATTAACTATACTAGCTGTAATACCTGGCATTGCAGAGTTTTGTTTATAAATCATGTATTAAAAATAATTATTGAAAAATAATCATTAACATGCAATATATCGTATATATAATCATACAATAAACAGTGCTCCAAATTCAATATTATTTTTCCTTATTGATGTTTATATTTCCTTTAAAAATTAAATGATTAAATTCAAAATTTGTTCCTCTATGAAAACACTTGTATTAAATATATAGAAATATCTTTTATTATACAGGGTGATTCTGAATTCATCATCAATATTGGTGGGAAGGTAGGGAATAGGAAAAGAAGACTATTTCACATAGGAAAGCATGGGCACAGACGTCATGTAGTAGGGCAACATGAGCCCGGTTCAATGATGGAAAGAAAACATAACAAGAAAGTGGTAGGAAAAAAAAAAACATTTATTCATGCATCGTTTGTATAGACTTACAAGAGGTGCTCGAAATTCTGACCATTTGCTAGAATACATGACTCACAAGGATGTAGCATGGACAACTGGACTTTCTGGAATATGCCCGGCATTTCCTGGATGTTTGCAGCGGCAACCGATATGCGTGCTACAAGGTCCATAGCACTGGCAACAGAGGTCTCATACACCACCCTATACAAAGAAGTCGATTGGAGATAAATCAAACACACACGTCAAACAGCTTTGCTCGTAAGTGAGAGTTGTGGACACAAAGTGCCTCCTACGCTGCCTTGCGTTCGTCAGTGCCCATGCTTCCTATGTGAAATAATAATCTTTTCCTATTCCCTACCTCCCCACCAAATATTGATGATGAATTCGGAATTACCCTGTATAACAAACATATATTAAACATCCGCTTTGCAATAAAAAGTGAAGCATGTGCTTGGTCTTTGTTGCATAGTACAGTGATCTCAAATTCGCGGCCTTCGGGCCACATCCAGCCTGCCAAGCAATTTTGTATGGCCCCCAAGATATTTTAGCTATTTGTTTAAGTACATGTTAGTCAGAAAATTATTACAATTTAATGTTAATATTATATTAAAGAAACTACTTGCTTACATTCATAAATATATAAATAAACCACAGCACTACTAGCAAGTATAATAATATTAATAAGACCTGAGCTCAGGCAGAACTCTGGAATTTGCAGAGTTGCTAGCTGTTAGGTTTAGTTATAATCAATAGTATTAACAGTCATCCTAATTCGTGACTTTGCAGTTTTATCATTTAAACAGATAAATGACTCAAATTTCATGCATTCCTTTTAAAAACAAAAGCACTAATTACAGTTAAGTCTATAAAATCAGTATAAATATTTATTAAAAAAAACGTTTTCAATCTTCAAACAAGATCTTCATCAGTTTTCAGTTCTTACAAGTTGTATTTAAAAATTTTTATATTCTGAATTCAAATATAATTTATCTTTTAATTAGAATTCTTAATTCTGAAGATTGTATAAGATATTGTAATCAAGAAAATTTCAGAGGAGAGGAAGAGGTACCCATTTTACTGGTTATAGTTATGGAGGTTAAGGTTATGGTTATTTTGGTGATCTTTTTTGTGATATTGTTCAAATTTTAAAAGAAGATGGAAAGTGTGCAGGGGAAAAAAGTTTTAAATTTAGTAAAAAGACATTGATTTATTATCTAGAAAATTTTTCAAAAAATCTGTAATCTCACACTTAAATGATATTAAGGATGAAATAAATGTAGTAGTAATTAAAAAAATTCAATTGGGAAAAGGCATAAATAAAAAAAATTAACACATTAAATAAATTTCAAAATAAAAGAAAGAAACAAAGAGATATTCAGTTAATCATGGAACATTATCCATATACTAAAAATGAATTAGATTTATTTAAAACACTATCAATTCAATTAATTGAAGAATCAACTACTATTATAATTTTTCCTATATCATCAACTACAAATTCAAAGGCTCCTATTGAATTTCTTTATGATGAAAATTACATTGATTTAAATTCCATATATTTACATGTTCAAGTAAAAATCTTAATCTAAAAATGAAGAAGAATTAAAAAATGATGTGCTTGTAACTCCTTTATTTTATTTTTTACATAGTTTATTTTCTTAATGTAGTGTTTTATTAAATGATAAACCATTAATAAGACAGGTAAATTATCAATATCAAAGTATTTTAGAAACATAATTTTTTTTATCCTGAAGATGCACAAAAAACTTATTAAGGGACCATATGGGTAATTTTTGCATTTTTTTTAATTTTAAAATTAAGTTTATGAAATTTACATATATGAGAGAGAATACTATACTTAAAGATATTACAATGAAAATTTTTTCATATACTGAATAAAAAATTTTTTAATAATTTTTTTTTAATGCTTTCTTAGGAAATCAAATTTGTAAAAAATATAAATGCTAGGATGAAGCAATTATACTTTCTGCCTTCAGAAATTATGTCAAAACAAAATAAAATAAGTTTCATTCACATAAAATTATTATTAATAAAAAAAATCACATGGTTCTACCTTCACATACCAGCAAATTTTCTACTTTTTTGTTATAAAATTGATAAATCTAATTTATATCAATTTATAAGAATCCAAATTATCTTATCATGTTCCTATTGAATTACAGTATATATCTGCTAAATTTCATATTTCTATGTCAAATAGTTTTTAAATATTTGATTTCCTCATTTGAAGAATTTTTCAAAATATTGAAAAATTTCATTTTGAGAAAAAGCAATTTAAAGTTTAATCACTTCAAAACCATACAAAAATAAAGTATATGTTAATATATGTTATTAAATAGATATATATGTTTATTAAGCAATAAAATAATAAATATAACTTTAAAAAAATTTATTAAAATCATAAAAATTTTATAAATTTTCAAAGCTTTGTAAACATGCATTATCTTTAAATGCTGAATGATTTTTATGATAGTTTTCTTAATGTTGGCAGTGTATTTATTTATTTTGTTTCATTTGACGAGTCTTCTTATCAAGAAATTGGATAAATGATGTTCTAAATATATGATATTAAAAAATTCCTTAAATTATTTTAAATTTATGTTTCTAGCATTTGTTTTTTTTTGCTATATTTTAAAGATATTAAAATTCCCCTGACTTGTATGTCATACCCTCTTCTTTCTCCTGTTTTTCTTTAACTTTCATTGTTTCTAATTTTTCTTTTCTTCTTCTTTGTCTCTGTAGATGAATGACAAGCATCATCAATTCTTCTCTTATTGGTTATAAGAGCATGAAGCCAATGATTCTGGCCAGGTTGTATGTCCAAGTTTTTTAAAATATCTAAATAGCCTATAGCTCCTTTATTGAATTCTAAAACAGCCATTGCCACTGCCGTTTCTAAAATTTGTAAAGAAATAAACTCTGTCTTTGGACAGCGACGCCAGATGAGGGCATTAAAACTTTCATTTGCATTCTGGGTCATGTTTCTAGTGCATCTTCTTAATAATTCTTCATCTGTCATTTTTTTGTACACTGGCAATAGTTTTTCTCCAATATCTTTAGAGAATTCAGGCTTATGTGGTCGTTGTGGAGTTTGATTTGCAAGAGATCGTTGAAAGTGACACCAAGAATTTGTTCCTTCTGGGCAAAAGCGATGATGTGTTCTTCATCTGTTGATACCATATGAAACAAAGAGGCATAAATGGCTTGTTTCATCTTCTCAACATTTGATGTGCTTACTTTAATGGCTTTACCATAATAATTTTGGAGCTTATTTATAACTATATCTGTCAGTTTACCTCTACCACCCAATTTTTGTTCTTTTTTTACTCTCCTTATTGCAGTTCCCATTCTTTTGGCTACATGATTTATAGTCTTCTTTTAATATGGGATACTTATCACCATAAACATTATTTTCATTGTCAGTCAGGAATGCTTTACTGTCTCCATCACATAGCATAGTTGTATAACGCATATTATGTTTTATAACAGATCTATTAAAAATCGTTAATGCTGCAGCTGCTTCCATAGCATTTGAAGATCCAGTAAAGTTTTTTTGGCATGACTCTAAATGGGAAGCTTTCCAGCTATCATCATCATCTAAAGATTTTTTTCTGAGTTCACACCCATGGCAGTATTTACTTTTACATTCAAAGTCTAATACAAAGCCTGTACTTAACTCTATCACAATGCCAACTCCAAACATTGACGTATGTCCTCTTTTATGCCATGTTCCATCAAAACTTATAGCAATATCTAATGTTTTTTCTTCACATTCGTTCAAGCTCTTTCGAACTAATAATGCTGCTTCACTCATAGTCTGTTCAGCTGCTTTCATTGCAGCTTTATGCACACTTTTTGCAATTTGGTGGTAAGTTTTTACATTCAATGGCTTTGGAATATCCATATTTCCCATGAAAGTGCACATTTTTTTATAGCCTATGCCAGAATTACGTGCAGCAACTACTGCCAATATATTTGCTTCATTCGAATGTTGATCACAAATATTCATTGCAGTAGAAATTTTTACGTTTTTGCTGCATGATAAACATGTAATTGAGAAAACCGACATCAGTCCTTGCTTTTTTTCACTCAATTTCAGATTAGAATTGAAACATTGTGAACATGAAAAACTTTTTACGAGTTGTTCTAAAAAATCTATTTTTACTAACCTGAAACCAGGTTCTGGACTATGATATCCAATCTTTGTGGTCGATTTCATCTCATTTGTGCAATTTTCAATCCCATAATTATTGTAAAATGAATGAAATGCTGTTAATTTTTTGTCTGAAGATGTTTCTGGCACGGATGAATCGTCGTCGTCACAAACTGGTAAATCAGTCGCTGGAGACGCTGCACTAGCATTTATTTCCGTCAAAACTGATTTTCTTTGACCACCAGACATTCCTCTTGATTTACATGATCGCTTTTTTAAACCAAAAGTGGTTTTTGTAGAAGATTTCGATCGAACCATGATGTCTCAGATCACTATCGGCAACGAAAAATCCAATATGGCAGCCACCGAGTACGGGAACGAGTGGCCATTTCTCTTCAGCCAATGAGGTGCAAGATAACATATCACTAGCCAATAAGCGTGCTGCTATCTTTCCTGATGTCTCTAAACATAGTTTCTAAAACCGCCTTTCATTCGTTCTAGGTTTGACATACTTTCAAAATTATCCAATGAGCATGTAGAAGACAAAATAAGCTTTACAATGGTATATTATAGTAAGCAGTTTTGATGTCCAGAGATGGTTAATTATAACGACAAAAACATGCGATTCTGAAGTATTTAAAGAGCCAAAAATTTAAAGGTCTGTTAAAAAATCTCAAAATTAGACCTGATAATTATGCTTTTTTAAAAAATTACGAAAGCTATCCGATAGTAAAAAGGATAAAGAACAATAAAATCCAATTTACAAAAAATTGATATTTTAGCCATTTTTAGTCAAATTTTACCCATATGGTCCCTTAAAGAGAAGACTTATATAAACTTATAAACTTATAACTTATTTAGAAAAATTATATAACTTAACTTTTGATAAAATAAAACTAAAATACAAGATTTAACAAAGTAACACTATAAAAATCAATTTAAAAAATTAAATGATTTTCAAATCAATACCTGTACACATCTTACAAACTCTGTAAGATGAAGAAGCATGGATGACTTTCCTTTATAATTAATTGGTTTCCAAGCTGGTTGCTTTCAGACAAAAATACTTTTTCAAAAATTAATTTTTTTTTAAATTCAATATATTAAAATTTATTAATAGATACTGTAAAACCTTTAATGCTGTCTTAACAGTTCCTAAGTCACTTTCTGGTAACTGCAAGATACTTCTAACAGTTGATGGTTCTATGTCAGATGTCTCACCAAAAGGCATACTGAGAGAAAGATAATTATCCAATTCAATAAATTTATTTGATATCTAGAAAGGAAAAATAAAGAAAATCAATACTTGAAATAAACATTTAACAACAAATAACAAAATAAAAACAAATACAGGTATCCTTTGGTTTATGAATACTCAGTTTATGAATTTTCAATTTAACAAAGAGCATAAATCTTTTACCACTATTTTGTTTTGCAAAGAAAAATTTTTGCTTTTGTGAAAAACTATTTGATCATTGATTAATCATCCATTGCAATTTGTTTAAACCAATATTTTTCTTGGCTATTTTCCTCACTGATTGTATCAGATATATCAAATTTATGCTGTGTATCATTGTTTTTAAGACAAAACTCACTTCCATTTTAACTATAGAATTAGATATCAAACCAAGTATTTGGCATGTGTCAATAACATGAGTATCTATAATATACTTACTACATTTTTCAATAGTTTTGCAGCTGTATAATACTATTTAATTTTATAAAACAATGATTACACATTATTCCAGTTATATAAAACTCTAATATATGTTTTATCTATGTAAAAATTTGAACAATGACAGTATTCTGTAGTTCTATTAGAAGATATTTAATCTGATCAATGTAATGATTTGAGTAAATAAATTATTTTATGTCTATTACTTTCATTAAAATAATTATCATAATAAAATTTGTAATTAATGAAAAACGTTAATTATAAATTTAAAAACATCAATACAAACACTTCCAGAAAATTGGATTTATTTTTTCCAATAATTTAGCATAATGTAGAATTTTGAAAATTACATAATTTTAAGATAATATCTGGTGTTCTTGTGGAAATTGGAATATTTTTATTTAATAAATAAAACCAATAAAATGATTGAAAAGTTTATTGCCTTATTAGACCTAAATTCAAACTTTATTTGGTACTTAGTGGCTCTGAAATTCAAAGTTGAATAGAAGTATTAGACCTAAATAGGTAAATATGCATCCTAATTTATTATTGTACATATATTTATATTAATGTTTTTAACATCAATAAGTAAAATGGTGGAGACTTTCTGGTATCCAGGAATCAATTAAAAGTTTTTACATTGGTTTTCATTTAAAAGGAAATGAGTTTCCAATTTATGAATTTTCTTTTATGATCCCAGTCTTGGTTTACAAAGTAACCTTTGTAAACCAAGGGATACTTGTATTTTAAAATAGTATTTCCCAAAGCATAAGCCATAGCTGAAAAGTTTCTGTTGAAGGCTGCTATAAATTATTGATATCTAATAATAAAGAGCGGTATATTAAATTATAAAAATATTCAATTTAATTTCAAAAAGACTTCATAAATTTATTAACTAAATATTGATATTACATTGGCTATGTTCAGCAGACTCAATGGTTCTAATTGAGCAGATGAGTTGTAGTGGTAGCGGTTGGTGTATCTGCTGAACGGCAAGTAGTAACAGGGGACACCATTACCGAAATAAAATAAAGCCTGTTGTAAACACCAATAAATACGTATACTTTATATATTATCATTTGTTCTTTTGGATTAATAACATCCATGGATGCAAGCCATCTTGAGACAACTCAACATGTTGGATAGTAGCGTAAATGAAATTTGCTACCAAACGTGACGTCACTCACTCAACAAGTTTGATAGTAGCACTACCTTGAAGATGCGTTCAGCAGAAAAATCTCTCAACTGTTCTACAACAATTGAGTCTGCTGAATGCAGTCATTATCATGATTTGTTTAGAACATAAAAGTATTCTTATTGTTTTCATATTTTGTAAAACTGTGTTTTAAGTGATTTGTAACTGAAGAGGGCCTATTTATAGGGCTGAAAATACTTTTATTTTTTAAGTTATTTAAATTCTTGTGGAATATAATACCTGCATTAGTGCTACATTTTGTATATTATAATACAGTGGGTAATCGGTTAACGAACATAATTCATTCCAAGACAATGTTCGTTATCCGAATTGTTCGTTAACCAATCATCGATTTATCATAGGTTTTTGAAAACATCGACTGGAATTTGATTAATTCATTCCGAAGACCCAAAAAAACATAAATAAAAATTATATAATTTCTTACTACGTTTATTTATATGTAATAACAATAATATATACATACATAGTTTTGCATTTGGATCTATAGGCCTATGTTCATTTTCTAATAAAGAATCTGTCCAATTTCAATTGCTTTTCTTTCTCCTTCAGGATTTTTAGGAAGTGATTAATAGCATTGTCATGGTATACAGATCCCCAAGCCTATTGACTTCAACCTGGTATGGGTCCCATTCTAAGACCAAAAATTTGTAAAATCTCTCTCTTACCTTCTTCAATAAATCTTTTATTTGTTTTACGTTGTCTCCGAGTTCATTTTATTCGGAAAAACTACTGTTCTTCCATTCTTGCCCATAAGTCCACGAACCTCATTTTAATCGGGAAAACTACTGTTCTTCCATCCTTACCCATAAGTTCATAAACACATTGGGAAAACTACTTTTCTTCCATCCTTACCCATAAGTCCACGAGTGTGCAAAGCCTAAGTAGTCATTCCGTTAGGTTAGTTAAGCCAAAATATCCTCATGGAATATTTTTATAGAGGACACTTATAGAGCTGCCATCATCACAGGCTTACCAACACCAATGATGGGATCAACCGGAAGATTGAAGGATGGGTTTTAACGGGCCAGGCCCAGATCCCTCCAGAAAGGTAAGCCGCAGCTTTACCACGCAGCCATCCGGCTGACCTGTCTTTCCATCAGTCCGTGGGTCTCACAGTTAGTTCTGCGAAGTGTTCGTTATTCGAACTGTTCATTAACTGATCACCCACTGTACTTTATAAATATCATTAAGATTCATTATGTAATTATTTTTCAAACATATTAATTTTAAGACATTTCTTTTATAGATTGGGAACCACAAAATTTACTGATAATCCCAAAAGCTTCAGATTAAACCTGGGAAATACTATTCTAAATTATTATTATTCGGAAAATTGAAATTGCCCTTTATCAAAATACAATATCAAAAGTAACATTCTATTTAATACTCAAATATATTCAAACATGTTATCATAATATACAGTAATACCCCAACTTAATGTAAATTTAGAGATATGTAAGTTCTTATCCTGTCCTCTCACCCACATGACATGCAATTAATATTAATCATGACATGTAGGTCTGTTTGCATGAGCTTGTACAGATACATTTCATGTGCAGACACATCACACAAGTCAATTGGTACAAACTTTTTAAACATGATACAGGTACAGTGGTTTATCAAACTATATATATTTCATTTGCTGATTTGTCGATTAAGAGTCTTTAATTACAACTATATATTATAAACTTTTATAATTTGTTGTTTTTTGGTAATAATGAACCAGTTAAGAACTTAATACATATGTACCTGAAATTAGATTTAGGAATCTGCAGATATCCTGATTTACATAATTTTCGACTTACATTATGCTTCCCAGTCCCACCTATTAAGTAACTCTGGGGTATTACCATAATATTCAAACATATTCAAGATTCATTATTGAAAAGAGATTCAAATAAAATCAAATAAATTCAGTTATCATTATGATTTTAAGTTTTGATTAATTATTGATATAGTTTAAATCTAAAACTATAGTTTGATTTCTAACATTAGTCTAAATTTTTTTACAATTATTAAAATTCCATTACTATTAAGAGCTAATTTGACAAAACTAAATTCAATTTAATTAATATCTTTGAGATTTGGTTTGTTTATTTTTTTTTTATCTAAAAACATAGTTTTTATTTTAATCCATTAAGGTCTGCTGACATTTAGACACATCATGAAAGTGGAATAATAAATGATAAAAACGGTTTTTAAAAAAATTCAATTCTGATTTAATTAGGGCAGCTATTGCAGATTGGTTTTTTTGCAGTTATTGGCTGAAAATATGTCTTCGATGATGGTTCCTAAATTTTTCAATGGGTGAAATTTTTTTTTAAATTACCTTTTTATGGAAAATGATTTGAATGGATTCTAATTTGGATTATTTTTTGTTCAATTTTACTGATTCTGCATCCTATTCTATTATATTATATTAATCCTATTCCAGTTTTGAAATGAGATCATTTTATTCTTGAAATTTTAAATGAAAACTGAAATTTTTGTATGAAGAACTCTAAAATTCATAAAACTAAAAAAATATTGTTGATAATACAAAAATATTGGTTAATTCTGTTAATATAAACAATAGTGTTTCTTATTTGTTCATTTTTTTCTTTATTTTACCAATCATTACATAAACAAGAAAATCCAAACTAAACACTCTCAGGCTATTTAAAGGGGCATGATTGTTATTGTTTTATCATGGCCAATTGTTTTCTGGAAATTGTAGTTAAGCCTAGAGTGAGTTCAGAAAATGCTCCAAGAAGTCTCCATTCATGATGTGACATCATTCTTTAGCTTCTTCAGTGGAGACTTCTTAGAATATTTTTTGAACTCATCCTTATTTTACTTCATTGCATGTGGTATTGGGTATTGTGTGTCAATATAGCATCTGCAGGCCAATTAGAATAAAGTAAAGAATATTATAGATGTTTATGTATGAGAGGGGATGATTTTCATATATATTTGGGTTTTTTTATATAAATTTGAAAATTCATAAAAAAAATTAAAATATAAATTATTGAAATGAAGAAAAAACATTCCAATAAATATATTTTATTGATAATAATGACAATATTTCAATAAATTTATGTAACTTTTTAACTAATTATATGACTTAACTTCATTAATAAAAATTTGCATAATGTTTTGTTTTTTATCAATAATTTTTTAAAATATGAAACCAAATTTATTCATAGCTTATTTTATTTTAGAGGGCTTGTTGCTAACCAAAAATAACAAATATTTTATTGGATGGCTAAGATTTCATACAAAGCAATTGTTTTTTCTTTGATCTCATATAAGGAATGAAAATTATAACTGACTTAAAGGAATGAAAAGTTGCGAAAAAAATAAAATTCAAAAAAGTTCACATTGATAGAATGAGAATGAAAAACATAATAAACTATAAAAATTTCAACATATTCCAATGAAAATTAAGTAAGATTTCAGGGTGAATTTTTTGTATACTAATTAGGCTTATTTTCCAATATCTCACAAACTTCAAAAAGCTAATATCAAGAGAACTTCTGATCCCAGCACATCTAATATCAGTACTATGAATCTTTATTGATTTTTCCTAAAATGAAACAAATCTTTTTTCAATGATCAAAATACAGATGTTTTACTTTATGAGAATTATTATTTTGGAATTACTAACAACAAATAATTTATTTTTCATTTAAAAACTAAAATGAAAAAGCTCTATAGGAACATAAAAGAATAAATATATATTTCAAAAGAATCACTAATAAAAAACATGGGAAGCATTGGAAACTTAATTCTTTACAAAATTTTCTTTTTGGAAACGTTTTTAAATTACATTTTAAAAATTTAAAGTTTATAAAAATATTTTAACACAGAAGAATTTTGAAAGTTTACCTAAAAATAATTGTTTGGTTAAGTACAGTAACTGAAAAACATATTCTGCACCCATATTTTTAAACATCTTCATCATTCCTGCTACTAATATTTCTAATCTTTAAATAAAATTAAATATATAATTTTATGAAACAGGTTAACTAGCCATGTAGAAGTGTGTAACCTTAAATCTAAAAGGATTTGGAAATAATTCTTTTGTCTTACTCATACATTGTTTTCATGCTTCATAGGATTCTCTCAAACAGAATTTTTTATTACAATATAATAATAGTTACAAAAAGTGAAATTTTAAAATGTCTGTTATACATACTGGTAACTGTTTTAATAAGTTTACCATTATTTAAAACTTCCCAAACATGGATATATTGGCATATTAATACAGTATATTTAATATAAAAAAATTGAGTAACTTGTTGCAAATTCTTAAATAATCAAGATATATTTCAATGCAAAAATATTTAATTATAAATGTGGGCATGGAATATAATTTTCATATATTTAATTAGTTTTAACTAAAGTTTCAAAATTCTTCAGAATCAAAATAATTTGCATAAATTTTAAATTCTTAAGATGTATGTTTAAAAAGTTCTAAAATGGTTTAAAGAATTTTTCAAAAATGCAACTCCTAAGTCTAAAGCCTAATCTCTTAAGATACTGTGAGACAATCAATTTAGACCACTTTTGTACCTGATAGTCAATAATATTAATGCTTAATTAGATTCTTTAAAATTATTTTCAAAATATATCTTGATTTTTCAATTTAATAAAAGTTTTTGTTTATAATAAATACATCAAGTTATGAAGACTTTCAGAAAGTATTTCACTAAGTACTTTCTTGACATTTTTGAATTAATAATGGCTATTTTATGGACATCTAAATAAAGCCTTGTAGAAAAAGTGCTTTTTGTACAAAGCTGACAAGGAATAATAGATGTATGTTAATTTATGTTAAATACTATATATAATACAATTATATATTTTAATAAGCTTTTAAAAAAAAAAAAAAAAAATCAGAGAGTAAAAATCTGATCTGACAGAAGTTACTAGTAGGTATGAATATATGAGTTTTTGACATTTTTCTTTGAGACAATATCTTTATATACTATGTAAATTATTTTGTTATAAGATAGGGTCATAAACCTCCTTTTTAAGGATGTATGCCAAAATTGGCTAAATTTTTGCAAAACTATCCCTTGCATGCTGATTCAAATGTTAATTTAATTAAAAATGATATATCAGCTCCAAGTTTTGCATGCCCAAAAAACTCTTTAGCAGATCATTTTGGGCACACATGGCAAAGTTCGCTATCCCTGCTATAGAAAGAGAACTGAATTTTGAGATTTTAAAAGATTTTCTTGGGATTTTAGTTTTTATATCACTATCCATATTTTTCTGAAATTAAACAGTGAAGCTATTTCAAAGCTCATTAAGCCAACAGACCTATGTTGAGGTAATTCTGTACCTCAACATAGGTCTATTGAGGTACAGGATTACCAAAAAATGGATATCAATGGTCTGGAGTGGATTCCCTGAAAATATCTAGCAATGTAAGATCCAGAACCATTTCAGAATTTTTAAATGAAAGGCAGATGCCTGACCACATGGCTGGTTGATTGAAGGTTTCAAGCCACTGAATCTACATAAAAATTATGTGGCAATGAGCCAATTCAGAGACCATTATAGACTGGCCAGATCCATGATGGGGCATTAACTGAAATGGAAATATATGAAATTCTTTGGCTTTCCCCATCTAGAGGATCCAGATTCAAATATAGGTCCTACTCCTTAGAAAATTTATATGAGGGATCCAACCTTTCATAGCCATGTAGTTTGCTAGTATACTATTTGGCTAGAGCTCTTTCTAGATTAATTAGAGATGACCGGCTTTTATCTATGATTAGACAGATTAGCAATTGAATATTTATTTTTATGTATCTGAAAAGCCTGAGTGTTGACAGATTAAGAACTTTTTGGCACATGAGAAAAAACTTTTCTTACTTAAAAGTTTATTGACATTTATCAGCAAAAACTTATTTGTGTCTTCATTCAGCAAGGTTGCATCAGATATGTGAATTAACTCTTTAAGCATATTAGAATAAATTTCTTCTTTTAATAAAATCATTTTCTTTATTTTCCTCGGTGAAGATTAGGTATTCCTCTTTTAATCATTCTAATATTCTTTTTATGCATGCATTTTCTCTGTTCAACTCAGGATGCATTTTAATTTTATTTTTGTCTATATGCTTCTTGTTCCCACAAATTCTCCATTGGAATCTTTTATTTTTTTCATATTATTCAAGAGGCTTTAATAATTGAAGAATGTGATCCCAAAATGTGTTCAGTCCATTTTGGTCATTTTTTTGTTTGATGCAAATACATACTCCTATTGAAGTCATCTATCTTATTAAAAGCCTATTTGCTCCCAAAACTGTGCCAATTGATGTGTTCGGGACACTCGAATCCTGCATTGCTTTTGAAAACTTGCTCAGTCCAGAGAACAGTAACAATGAAAACTTGCTCAGTCCAGAGAACAGTAACAATGAAAACTTGCTCAGTCCTTTGCACATGAGCAGAGCGTTTTCCTAATCCTGCCAGAAGGGCAGTAAAAAAACAAACTGCTATTACTGTTGGCAATAAATTTGTTGTGGGAATTTTTTTTGTGTTTATTAAAGATAAAATCGTTATACTGGTTATTAATTTTCATGTTAGAAGCTATTGAAATGAAATCATAACATTTAAAATTTAAGTTTCTTGGGACTTTTTTATCTATTGTTAAAATAAAGTTATTTTTTTGAATTTTAGTAGTTCCTAATTTGGAATGATTAAGTACATATTTTGGGGCTTATCCCCATGAGTATAATGTACTCATTGGGAAGGCCCCAGAACTTCCTCATGATAGTTAGTTAGTTAGTAGAACAGGGAGGAGCCTATCCAGCCCAAGCACCGCGACCAACAATGGTCTATTGTGCGTAGTAAAGACAGGGAGGAGCCTACCCAGCCCATGCACCGCGACCAACAATGGTCTATTGTGCATCCCCCAATCGGATCATCCCAGGAGAAGACCTGTCCTTAAAACAAAAGACAGTATTCTCCTCAATGGGACAGTAGCAAGATTCTCAGGAACAGGAAAATACACCCCCAAGAGATCACGCCTAAGCCACGAAAGAGCCACACATTCGCACAAAATGTGAAGATGAGTGTCCTCCTTGTACTGACATCTTCTATACAGAGGGCTATCAGCAAGCCCAATCAAATGAAGATGTCGTGTAAGATGACAGTGCCCTATAAGAAGCCCTGTAACAATTCTAACCTCATTTTTATTCAGGGAAAAGCAACTCTTTAGTTCGTGAGCAGAGCATCCTAAAATGAGAGCCTTTGCCTGCCTAAGACCAGAGGTAGTCCTCCAGAAAATGAGATGCTGGACCGCCAGCCACTCCCTGACAATCTGCCCGAAAACACCCAAACCAATGCCCAGAACAGGCTCAGGTCCAAGGAAGGGGCGAGAAGCCCCCTCCCTGGCAAGCCTATCAGCAATCTCATTGCCTGCAATCCCCTTGTGCCCCGGCACCCAAACCAGTTGAACTCTGTTCTTGGTGGCCAGTTTCTCAATGACAAGACGGCATTCCCAATGTTCTTGGTGGCCAGTTTTCCAATGAGAAGGCGGCATTCCCATACATTTTGAAACAAATCGGAATTATCAAGTGCTTTAAGAGCAGCCTGACTGTCAGATAGGAAAAAATATGGGAATTTATCAAGTGCTTTAAGAGCAGCCTGACTGTCAGATAGGATAAAAATAAATAAGTGCTTTAAGAGCAGCCTGACTGTCAGATAGGATGAATTATCAAGTGCTTTAAGAGCAGCCTGACTGTCAGATAGGAAAAAATATGGGAATTTATCAAGTGCTTTAAGAGCAGCCTGACTGTCAGATAGGATAAAAATAAGCTTTAAGAGCAGCCTGACTGTCAGATAGGATAAAAATATGTTTGACCCAGTATAATCCTTATAGATTAATACTAATACATGCAGAAATAGCAAAGATTTCTGCTTGAAAGATAATGGCAAAACGCCCAAGGGAAAAGGAATAAAACATCCGAGTGCCTTCGCAGTAAACCCCTGCCCCAACACCAATAGTGGTTTTAGAACTGTCCGTAAACCAGACCAAACCACCCTTGATGCTGCACCCAAATCCCCCTCCCCAGCCCTCCAAACTGGGAAAAACAACAGTGAAGTGCCGGAGGAAGTTAAATCTAGGTACCATGTGATCTTTAACCATCACAAGAATGTTGCAGTGTAACCTGTCCCACTCAAAGGACAAATGCTCCATCTTATGGGTCCAAGAAATCCCTCGCCCCGAAGAATGAAGCCTATAATAGCCCTCCCGGGCACTCGCCTCAACAAATAAATGCAGAGGAAGAATGCACAGGAGAACCTCAAGAGCGGCAGTAGGGGCAGTCTTTAAGAGGACTTCAAGAGCTGCAGTAGGAGCAGTCTTCATAGCCCCAGTAATGCTGCAGTAGGGGCAGTCCTCATAGCCCCAGTAATGCCCAAACAGGCCAACATTGAAACTTCGCAAGTTCAGCCTGACAAGTTTTAAGTAAGACCCTTCGCCACCAAACAATGGCAGCATAAGTAAGAATAGGTCTCACCACTATGGTGTAAATCCAAAACAACAACTGTGGCCTAAGTCCCCAAGTCTTACCCAAAATACCCCTGCAAGCCCAAAGAGCCCTACAGGCTTTCCCCACAACAAACTCAACGTGTGGCTTCCAAGTCAAACCCTTGTCAAGCAAAACGCCAAGGTATTTGACCTGGGTAAAAAACTGCAGCCTTTTACCGAAGAAGACCGGCTCAGATAACCCTACCAACTGTCTTCTCCGAGTAAAAGGCACAACAACAGTCTTTTCAGGGTTAACAGACAGTCCAACCCTATCACACCAGTTAGAAACTGTATTAAGAGCTGTCTGAAAAACTTCAGAAACAGTCCTAGGAAATTTCCCCACCACAACAATGGATATGTCATCGGCATATCCAACAGTGAAGAAACCCTTCCCATTAAGTAAAGTCAAAAGCTCATCCACCACAAGGCTCCAAAGAAG
>AYEL01091621.1:0-75555 GCA_000484575.1 Olivierus martensii | reverse complement strand
TCGGAAGGACCAGTGGTACTCCCGGAAGCCCCATCCTTATCAGAGAGCCCGACCAGTTCATGTCCTTTTTCAGGCACAATCACTGAAGCTATCTGTCTCTCTTGAATAAGAGTAAGGTCATAGCAGCCCCCCACGAGCAGCCGACCCAAAAGGGCAGCAGCAGCTCGGGAGTGCTGGAGGTTGATCTGAACCAACCTCAGGCCCATGACACTACAGGTGCCTAAGGTGGGCAAAGTTCCATGCCCTTCCCCATTGACTGAGCGTCGGAAGGACCAGTGGTACCCTCAGAAGCCCCATCCTTATCAGAGAGCCCGACCAGTTCATGTCCTTTTTCAGGCACAATCACTGAAGCTATCTGTCTCCCAGACTTGGAATTAGGATTTGAAAGTACCTTAAAGGTCCCTTGATCGACCCCAGAGAAAGCCTTAAAATTGGCCGCCTTGATGGTCTTTGCCAAAGCATGATCAACCATCAGAATTAAACGCTGTCCCTTAGCGTCCCTACTTTGACCCAAGACCCTCCAGTTTTCAGTCCTGAATCCCGGATTAAATACTTTCAGTTGAGCGAGAAGTTGGCGCACGTCCTGTGTACGAGTGTCCGCAGTGTGATAAGCCATCTTCACAGGTTTGGGAAGGTTCATCGCAGGAATTACCCTTAAACGAACACCCTGCCCAAGAGCACACCCATCCAAAAGCCGGGTAAGCCATTGACAGGTGATCTCATTTATACAAGTATAAATGAGGCACCATTGTCTAAAGTATAACCCCTAAGCAGCGGCAAGGCCCCCCAGAAGGGATTCCATCCACACCACTAAGGATCTTGTCCAAGATGAGACCCACATCTGCAGACACCATCTTGGAGTCCGGATAGCCTTCCTTAATGATGGCCAACCGAAGAGAAGCACAGCCTCCGAATAAGATCCAGGCTGAACCCTGTGATCTCTTAGTAGGTCTAACCTCTTCAGAAGAAGGGGTAGACAATACAGATCTGGTTTCTCTTACCAGCACAGGGGTACCAACAGGAGAATCAGACAAAAAAGCTAATTGGGAGGTGCTACCTGGTAACTGAGAGCCACCGACAGCAGCAGCTTCCCTATTAGCCCTCTTCTGCTTTCGTCTAGCTGCTCCAGACAAACGCATCCTTCGCAGACTAGATGTACTCCCGGAGGCAACATTAACATTAGTAGACTGCCCGACCTCCCCACCACCCTGAGGCACACAAGTGACCTCGGTGCCTTCAGAAGAGGTGCCAGGATCACCACCCCCATGATGGGGAAGAGGAGCAGCCTCTCCAGAAGAAATAATACTAGTAATTTTGTCATCCATATGGCAAAATTCAAACTGGGGGAAACATAAAAAGTCACCACCCGGTTATCCCCCAATACGGGCGGAAGGCTAACTATGACAGAGTTTTGCCAGGTGCCCTGAAGGGATCATTATCGACACTACATCTTTTACTACCCCAGGCCACTCAACTCTCAGCACGATGCCTTACACCTTAGTTTGGGTAGGGCCCCTTACCTTCGACCTGTCCGGCATGGGAGACCCTATCAGTAGCAAAGCTACTGCCGGCATAGCTGTCAGGATCATTGGAACACGCAAGCTCCCTCACCACAACAAGGTGGAAACGCCATCGAGGGAGACTTCCCCATGAAGTAATAAAAGTAAATGTTTGAAGTTCCCCAAGAGTACATTGTACTCATGGAAAAGTTCAAATATTTACTTTTCATTATAGTCGATTCTCATTATTCGCGGTAATTACATTCTGTAAATTCTTTGCGAATACTGAACCATTTTGCCTATGGAAAATATAGAGCTAGTTCATTGCTAGCGGTAATCCGTAAATAAGTGCGAAAATCAAATTTGTGATTACAAATAAATTTTCGGGAATAGTCGAAAATGTGAATAGGGAATTTGCAAAAACCAAGAATCAACTATATTTTAATACTTAAATCAAAATAAATTTAGTTTTTCCTCTAATGAAGAACAAAGTGTAATTGAAAACACGTTCAGTCCTTGGACTTAGCAAGTTTCCATTAACGCTATTATATTTAGTGATCGTGATTTAAAATAAATAATGACTGATTTCAAATTCTACTGAGAAGTGCATGTATATGAATTAGAAACAGATATCTGGTAGTGGATAATCATTCACACAAGTATTTTCTCAATTCATATTTTGCTTCTCCTGAAAATTAACAAAAATGGACTGAACGTGTTTTGGGATTACACTCTTCAATTGTTCAATAGCAAGTATTATATTCATAAAATTACCTCTATTTGATATAGCACATGTTGATCCTTTTTTGGAAACTTCTTTCACATTGGATGTGATTTCAATACAGTCTATAATAATAATATCTTGTAGGTTTAGTTTATGTTTCTTATTAGGCTTAGCTCTTTAAAATCCATTTCTTAAAAATCCTTTCTTTAAAATCCATTTTAGCTTTCTTATATGTGCTAATCAGAGATCATCTGGTAAGGATACCATCTGTAAATTAGTATGTTCCATTTGCTTAGTTGTTCAGCTTGTTCTGCTTTGATGATTATTACTTCCAGAGAATCTTTAGTATGTACTCTAATTGAAACTACCTAGGGAATAACACTAAACCAAATATTCATTCTGAATTAAACTGTAATTTTAAAGATTAGTTTTTATTGTAGCAATTTTATTGTTTAGCTATGGTGACATCATAGCCTTGATCTAAAACCTAATTGCTGAAATTAGTTTAATTCAGAATTATTATACTAGGAATTAATTTGGCATGGAATATTTAGTATGTTTTAATGCATAATATCTTCTTTTAGCATCAGTCAATGCAATAAAAACATAATAAATAACAACTAATCAGAAAGCCTTTCAAGACCATGGACATATCTGGCTCAAAAGAGCTAAAATTACAAATTTTTCTTCTTCTAATTCTCGTAAAACTTGTATATTATGTTAATTAATCCTTTTATAATAATATGTATATTATTTTTTATTTTAATATTTTAAGTTATATTTTTAAAAAATTGCAGACTTTTAACATCAGAATATTTGTTTTTTCTATTATAATTTTTAAAAAACATTCAAAATTGATAATTTTTGTTCGTTTAATTTAGAACTTAATGTTCTAAGATTTGTACTATAATATCACTGCTGAAAAGAACTGGGAAACAGCCAAAAACATTATAGTAAATAAAGTATTTATTAATTGTTATTAACTGCTATAGGAGTGTTGTGATTTATTATTAGTTTTCATTCCTACTTAATTTCAAAAATTTTATTTTTGAGAAACAAATTACATAAAAATATAAATTATCTGCAAAATATTATCATGTTAAGCTTACTGCATATTAATCAAAACAGAGCAAATTGAAATTTTTTGATAACAAGCATTTCAATGGAGCCCCACACACTAGCTCAGAAAGGATCAGATCGATTTGCAACAGAGAGAATATTTTGACTATTCCAATGGATTCCGAAACATCCATTGGACATGCACTGACTATTTAAGCATACTGCATATTAATCAAAACAGAGTAAATTGAAATTTTTTGATAACAAGCATTTCAATGGAGCCCCACACACTAGCTCAGAAAGGATCAGATCGATTTGCAACAGAGAGAATATTTTGACTATTCCAATGGATTCCGAAACATCCATGCACATGCACTGACTAGCATGTAAACTTTTATTACTATTTCATCATCCAATTTTAATATGTTCTTCATTTTATCTATTTCTATGCATATTTTGTTAATAATTGTAACTGTGTATTTTTTGTATTGTCATGTATTAAGTGTGGGAATAAAGTGTGGTAATCTCTTTCTATTTTCCTTATTGCATTCATATTATGCACCCAAAGTATTTTTGAGGATGCTACTTCCTCATTGCCTTCATCAACTGCAAGGCAACAACCATTGCTTCCTTTTCACTACTAATGGTTATTACTGATACATCCTCTCTGGTTGAGGTTTCTGACTGATACAATTTCTGATTCATTCCAAACTAATGTGTGGACAAAATTCATTTCTGTTCATAGCCATTCTGTTCTGATTGTGTGTGTGGTAAGCTTAAAATATAATTATTTAAGAATTATCTGCAAAACTGCAGCATAAAGACTGTACTCTCAAATAAGTTTAAAATATTCTGTCTCTAAAATTAATAAGATCATTATTAATAAGAATTAATTAAATTTTGAAATTAAGAGTCAGAAAAAGTTATTTAATGTTTTAATAATTTTCATACCTTTTAAGAGCAAATAATATTTGCAATCTACCAATGGATTAAAATAAATAAATAAATAAATTTTTTAAGCTAGATATCTGATGAAATTGATAATCTTATAATCTTATTTCCTAAGTAATATTAACTTAGAAAATATTTTATCATCTAAATTAAATCAAAAAAATATTTAAATATTAATTAGTTAATAATTGCTTATATGCTAGTTGAACAAAAAATTTATTCTTACTTCACTTGGAATAACTGAGCCCAATAAACTTATAATGCCAAGTAGAACTGAAAATCCAACACTTAGAGATTGACTAGAATAATAAAAATAATAAAAGTAAATTGATTATAATAAAAGTTCACCAAGACTGCACAAAACATATGCAAAAGTAACATATAAAGCCCTTTAATAGTCAAAAACTTTATTCAGAAACATTTTCAACACAGTTGGCACCTTCCTCAGCTACTACCACAAAACTAACTCTACTACATAAAACAAAGTACTACTACACAAAATAAACAAATAAACAAAATTTAAAGGACAGAACAACATCTGGAAGTGCTCTATTTTGTGCCACCTCCCTACAAAACCATATAGTTCATTAAATACAAGATCATCTAAAAACACATTATTACAGATTACAAAAATAAAAATTACATAAAATTTATACAAATTTATAAAAATTATCTAAAATTTTATATGGATCTAAAATACATAAAATTACTCACAAATATTAAAAATTATAGTTATAAAAAACCATTGCTCGCATATGGAAGTATTGAAACTGATTGTAGCATATCCTTTATTCAGCTTTCTTGACTTCCTTTAAAAACTATCTCCACACACTTGGGATTGTTTCCAGTTTCATAAATGTTTATTATATGAAATTTTTTTCTCTTTCTTTTTAAGGATTTCTAATACCTCAATTGTATTTCTGTCCCAGTTTTTATCAGTCGGTCGAATAATTTTCGTATTTCTCCAACATATTTCTATATCATGCTGTAGCGACTTCTGGCTAAGCACTGTCGAAAGTTTTCCACATCTGAGGTCAATTTTATGTTCTTTAATCTTCACTTCCAAATTTCTTTTAGTGTAACCAATATAAACCTCTTCTTTATCTAATGAGTATTTCTTCAAAGGAATCTCATAGACTCCGCTTCCATCCCTATCTTCATAATGGTCCTTATCATTCCTAATCAACCCAAAAACAGTCGTATTTCTTTTAAAAAAGATATAATTGGTTAGTCTACCAAATTTTTTTTTTTGGCATATTTCTTCACCTACAAGGCTTGGTCAACACTTCTGAAGGCATCTGATCAAACTGTCTGCACCTCATCCTTCCTATAAAAACTTCTCTCTACCTTGTTACACAACTGCCTCAGAAAGTTTCCACTGTATTCATGCTCTCGGCCAATTTCCATAACCACACTAATCTCATTCTGTCCGAGTAACCAGAACGGAGAGTGTAGTCCCTCCTAAAGAAAGCCAAAAAAGCAGCTCTTTTGTGGGAAAGCCATAGATAAATACAATTCAGTGCTACTTGATTTTCTATACACTGTAATCCTGTAGTTACCTTCCGTAATACTGATCCTTAAGTCGAGGAAGTGTACAGTTTGTTCCAAAAAGTTTATCACCTGCTTCGCAGAGGCTGAGCTTACCGGAAGTTGATCGGTTATAAAGTCTGTCAGTTCGAGCTTCCATAGTGGAAGCTAAAAATGGATGCGTCTGTTCTGACTAAGAATATGGGTAAGGTATACGAATAAGGCTATCATGAATTTAAAAAACGAAAGTGTGGAATTCTTCTCCCATGTGCAAAAAATAAATAAAAATTTTGATATTAAATTTTTTCTAAATTTCTAGATTAAAAAAAAATTAATATCCGAATAGCATTTCATTAGAAAAATTAGAATTTTTCTAATTTGCTAGATCCTTCCTGATGCACTCATAAAAGTTTACAGGTCATAGGTCAGTTTGAAAGACACTGATCTATGGCATTCATGAATTGAGAAATCGAGTTTTTTGTAGGCAATTTTTTAGAAGTCACTTTGATTATTAGTATAGATAGTAACGCTAGATCTCCGGTCTGGGGGGACAGATTACAAAACAGACGAGGAGAGATATTTTTGGATTTTATGGTGATGCATGGATTAATATTTCATAACAACAATAGGGAGCCCACTTTTAGTGGACATCAGGGTGAGAGTTTCATTGAATTAACAATGTCTAATACATTCGCTGCTAGGTAAAAAAATAAAAAATTGGGAACTTAGTCAGGATGACTATCTCAACGTTTTTCTTGCCGGCATGATGCTTTCACCTTTGAATACTTCTAAGCGAGAGAGCACTCGATGTGAACATCGCTCACTAATCGGTACGCATAGCGCTTCGTTGGAGAATACACTAGGCGCGCGAGGCTAAGCGAAGCACGCTTGGTGTGAACGTAGCCTAAGATGGGTCGATTACAGTGCTCTGAACTGAAAAGATTAATCGCTCACTATTTCAAGCAAGGCAGACTTTCTAGTTATGAATTGAGTAAATAGATAACACTCTGTAATATCATTTTTTAAACGACTAGGTTTTGTCAACCTATAGTCTATTTCAAGATAATCTGACAGTAACTTACTATCATTGTTATGGGTATTTCTAAACAAAGGAAAACAGTCCTTATTAGTTAAATTTAATATTATCCTATAATTTGTTGTTTTGGGAAATAAAATATCGAAATATTAAATTATTGAGATGATTTAAAAACATATATTTTAAAATCACATGACAAAATTTAACGAAATATTGTTGTTATTTACAAATCACGTATGAATACAGTGTTTCCTTTGGTGGTTTGGCTGTCGGGTTATCTTGAAACAGACTATAGTTCAAAATAAACATTTAATGATATAATTAATAAAGTATTTCATAAGAAATGATTTTTTAAAATGAAATTTTGTTAGAAAGATAGTTATATCTTTATTAAAATAAATAAAACATAATACATAAATATGTAACAATTGAAATCTGTTATACTTTGTCTTTATACCGAACTTTCAGAAAGACATGTTAGAACATAAACTATAAATTTGACTATCCAACACAAATATAAACTCTTATTAGAAAAATTAGTAGAAAACTAAAACAGACATAACACAAAATTCATTTTGACGCTTATGTTCAATTTTTATATTTTCTTTTTTAAAACCGACGATTAAGTTGTCATAGAAACGAAATAAATATCGTTTGGTTTTATCATTTGGTCAATTAACGGATATTAAACACTATCAATGAGAATCGTTTGGAACAGTTTTTAATTTTATTACAAATGCAGAAAGAAGTATACATTTTCAAATAAAACATCTTAATGCATTTTCAAATAAAACAATAAAATAAAATACTTCCCGTAGTCGCCACTATGTTATTGCCGGTGCTTTGCTTGGTGCTTTAGCACCTTATCACTTAATTACTCGTTTAGTTACAACTATATAATGCTGCATTTTGCGTAAATTAATAGAATATAAAATAAATTTTAAATAATAAAAGTGAAACTTTCTAACAACATAGATTAATTTGTAAATAATAAATTGAAACTTTCCTAATTATGCTCAAAATCAATTTTTGGAAAAAATGATTGAACACCTGTCATTAACTCAAAATCAATTTTCGGAAAAAATGATTGAACACCTGTCATTAAGCCTAAAATTAATAACAACATAGATTAATTTATAAATAATAAATTAAAACTTTACTAATAAATGTTCAAAATCAGTTTTCGGAAAAAATGATTGAACACCTGTCATTAAGCCTACCTAACCCTATTGCTTAGAAGAAAAAAATGGAATCATCCAAAGCTCTGCCAACTGAAATTCGCACCTGAACCGATTAATCTCATTGGTTTGTAAGTATTGTAAGGAAGCCGAACATCTTCCGCTTAGGTGACAATCTTTTTGGAACGAACTGTACATCAGCTCTATTCTC
Organism: Olivierus martensii; assembly: GCA_000484575.1. Classification (NCBI taxonomy): domain Eukaryota; kingdom Metazoa; phylum Arthropoda; class Arachnida; order Scorpiones; family Buthidae; genus Olivierus; species Olivierus martensii. The sequence goes on along the minus strand of AYEL01091621.1, from coordinate 67,370 downwards.
CTACTCTTTCTTAACATTAAGTCCCAAACTATTATTTGACAGGAAACAATAATAATGTGCTTTTAGATAATCTTGTGCCTAACGAACTATACAGTTTTTCAGGCAGGTGGTATGAAGGAGAGTGCTTCCAGATGTGGTCCTGCCCTTTAAATTTTGTTTTGTTTGTTTAATTTGTATAGTAGTTTCCTGGTCTTTTGTGACAGGGATAGTTTTGTACTAGTAGCTGAGGAAGATATCAAGTGCATTAAAAACGTTTCTGAATAAAGTTTTTGACTGCTAAAGGGCTTTGTATTTTACTTTTGTAAATTGATTATACCTATTAAAAATACAGATGTGGCAATAAAGTTCCAAAAGTTTTAAAAATAAAATACTATACATCCATAGAGAAAAAAGAGAATAAATAAAATTAAGGGTTCATATCTTGTTTTGATAATAAAATAATTACAGAATTCAATTTTAAATCAGAAATTTGGCAATTAGAATAAAGTCTGAAGCATAAATTAAAGATTATTTTTAATCTTTAATTTATGCTCCAGTTACTTTTAACTGATAAGAAAATTTTCAGCAATTACATCAGTAATTGTTAAAAATTTTTCTGATAAAATATAACCAATTTTACATATTTAATCTTAATTATATTATGCTTATTTTCTGATATATATTAATATAATCAATTGTAACTTTTTTATAAATGAATTTGTCTAAATTTCACACCAATTACACAGGTTAAATAAATGGATGAGAAGCTCCTTCCTTGGATAATCCATTTACAACTTCATTGCCCTCAATTCCCTTATGCCCTGGCATCCAAACAAGTTGAACCTTGTTTCTGATAGCCAGTTACATTAAGAGAAGATACAATCTCATCTTGCAAGCTTTGAAGTAAAGCAGGAGCTATCAAGAGCTTTTAAAGCAGCTTGAGTGTATGAAAGGATATAAATATGTTTATTAACAATATTTCCTATCAAGATTGATTTTAATACATACCGAAATAGCATGGACTTCTGCCTGAGACAGTGGCAAACCATCTGAAGGAATAAGAATATACCATTCTCATTCCTTCACAGTAAATCCTGCCCTTACACTAGTAATGATTTTACAACTGTCTGTAAATCAGACCAACCAATCCTTGATATTGCACTTAAATCCATCTCTCTAATACTCCAAACTAAAAAGCCTGAAGAAGCTAAATCTGGATACCATGTAATCCTTAATCATCTCAAGAATGTGACTGTGACTTGTCCCATTCAAAAAATGAATATTCTGCATTGTGGGTCCAAGAAATCCTTCTCTCACAACAAATGGAGCTATAATCATCATCTTGGGCACTAGCCTCAACATACAAATGCAAAGGGCAATGTCTAAGAGGATCTCAAGAGTGTAGGAGCAGTCCTCATAGCTCCTGTGATACTCAGACAGGCCAACCTTTGAATTTTTTTCAAGTTCAATCCTGCAAGTCTTAACAAAATTCACAAAATTCTTCACCATCAAATAATAGCAGCAAAGATAATATTGGGTTTCGCAATCATGGTGTATACTCAGTAGAGCAATCCTGGTTTAAGTCCCCATGTCTTACCCAAAATGTACCTTTACAGGGCTTCACAACAATAAAATCTGCATGTGGTTTCCAAGTCAATCCCTTGTCTAACATAACACCACGATATTTGACTTCAGTAGAAAACTAACTTTTTGCCAAAGAGTGATAGTTCAATAAGTCCCATGAATTATCTTCTTTGTATAAAAAGTACAGTTACAGTCTTTGTTGGATTAATAGTCAATCCAATCTTAGCACATCATTTAGAAACTGCATTAAAATCTGTCTGAAGCACCTCAGATCAGTCCTGGGAAATTTTCCCATCATAAAATTGGTTATGATGACAACATAGCCCAGTTGGTTATGTCATCAGGATAACCAACTGTGAAGAAACATCTACCATTGATTTTAGTTAAAAGATCATTTGCCACAAGGCACCAAAGGAGGAGGGGTGAAAGTACTCCACCTGTGGACAACCTGTCTGTGAATATCTTAACTTGTTTAATCATGGAATTAGTCCAACAAACAATTATTGAACAGATTCCATGCCTGTGTTGCTGTAAGATTGATTTACTCAAAAAGAGTCGAGTCAAAGCCCCTCGGATATCAAGAAATGCTCTTAAAGCAATTTCTTTCATTCCCATGAATTATCTTCTTTGTTCAACTGTTCTCTCATTAAAGCAATTCCATGAATGATACAATCTCATGGAGAGCATTTTCAATTCATTTGTCAGACTGATAGACAAATTGACTGTGATGAAGAGGAGTCTTTATTAAAGCCCCATATCTAACAAATCTGTCCACCAGACTTTCCATCATCTTCAATGATGTCAAGAACAATGCCATGCTAACTGGATGCTAGGACTTAGCCTCGATATAAGAACTACATCCAGGCTTAGAGATAAAAGAAATCCTTACTCACCTCCAAGACCATGGAATATAGCCAAAAGATAAACAGGACCTGAAGACATGGCATAACAATACATTGAGTTTAGGTACATTTTAACATCTATACAATGCCTCTAGCTATACAATAAGACAAAGAAATGTTTTTGTAAAAGACAGATACAGAAAAAAATTATTAACAATAATAGATGGTACTAAAAAAAACATACACATCGAACTTAATATTACCAAATTAGTCCCTTGATATATTTTTGATAGAAATTTTAATAATTTAAAAGAATTTAAACAATGTTAGCACCATTTCATAATTAATAAATACACTAATGATTAAACCAAAGAATGGCACCATTTATGAATTAATGATTTAATTTGAATTTATCTGTATAAATCTGTGTATGTATATACATATATAAATAAAACAAACACACACATACACAAACACACAAAAATATACAGGATTAATATTATGCAACAAACAATATTAATAATCATTAATTGAGACATTAATAGAAAAGAATAGAAAGTTTTCAGATCTCCACATTTCAGCTGTCCAACTGGATTCAATATTGTGATACACAAGATTGTCATGTATCATAATTTGACACAGTTTCATAGTACATGTCACATAAATTCTTATTTATATAATAAGCACAGGGATTGAGAGGTACAATTAGATCTAATATACTTTTAGATTTAGAGATGGCTTAAAATTCTGGAATATTTTGTATAGTTGTTTGGCCTTAGAAAGTTTGATATCTTTGAGAAATGAATAAACTTAGAAATTTAAAAAAAAAAAAAAAAAAAAAAAAAAAAAAAAAAAAAAAAAATAAAAAAAAAAAAAAAAAAACATTTGCATAAATATTTTTATATTTTTTTCAGATGAAATTGCAATGGATTTATTTATTTCTTAAAATTGGTCTCAGAGTTTACTTTAAGAAAATCTACATATGATAATTTTTTCTCTTTATTAATGCTTTAATTTTATGAAATAACAGTATCATCATAAATCAATAAAAATGTTTAGTTAAAAAATAATTCTAAAATCCTTAAAATTGACAGCAAAGAGGTAACAATTGAATTTTGAATTTTTAATGTTAAATATATAATAAATACAGTGGATTCCGCTTAATTGGGACAGCCACATAATTGGGACAAATCTAAAGAACAGAAACCAAACTAATAAACTGATACAAAATTAAACGCTTAATTTTCTCTTAATTGGGACAGTAACAGAAAAGGAATTTTCAATTTTTGATATATTTTAGGGATTTTTCGTAAGTATAGCTACACATACATACATTAATCTTTGCCAAGATGTCAAGAAAGGATTTTACACTCAAGTAAAATTGCTTGGTTGAATAAAATTAAAAGCCAGCCATTTAATACAAGCCATCATAGACTCGCTGAAATAAAGCAAAATCTACCATAGACATGTGTCCTAAAAGAAAATCAACTGCATAAGGAGTGGGCATTACAGAAAGAAATTCCTATCAACTGCATGAAAAATCTACCATAGCGCGTCTCCTACAACAATAAAATCAACTGCGTGAGGATGGGCATTACAGAAAAAAATTCCAGGAACATTCAAAAGAAAGTGTGATGAATTACAGAAAGAAATTCTGGGAACATCCAAAAGAAAGCGTGATGGAAAAGAGAAAGAAATTCCAGGAACATCCAAAAGAAAACGTGATGGAAAGGATCTAGAATTCCAGGAACATCAAAAAGAAAGTGTGATGGAAAGGATTCAGAAGTCAAAGAAGTATTAGATTAATGATTTCTATAGTTAGCGGGCGAGGTGCGTGAATATCAGCGGCCCAGTATTGAAGACGGAGATCGGTAAAAACTAATATTAGCGCCCAGTATTGAAGATGGAGATTGGAAACTAATAATTAGGTACCTATTTTAATAAAGCATTAAAATAGGTACCTAATTACATTAGGATACCTATTTTAATAAATCATTAAAATAGGTACCTAATTATTAGAGGGCGGCCCAGTGTTGAAGAAGAGAAGATCGGTAAAAAACTAATAATTAGATATCCATTTTATAAATCATTAAAATAGGTACCTAATTATTATTTTTTACCTATTATTTGTATACATTAAAATAGGTACCTAATTATTATTTTTTACCTATTATTTATTTACCTACGAATTATGTCAGAGGAGATTGCTAACTAATAATTAGGTACCTATTTTAATAAATCATTAAAATAGGTACAAAAGCTAATAATTAGGTACCTATTTTAATAAAGCATTAAAATAGATACCTGTATTATTTTTTACCTATCTACGAATTACATATTTTATTTTAGAATTTATTATTACTTGGTTTAATGATGACAGCTGGACCAAAATGGCTTAGTCCCATACGAATTACATATTTTATTTTAGAATTTATTACTACTTCATTTAATTGGGGCGAATTACATATTTTATTTTAGAATTTATTATTACTTCGTTTAATTGGGACAAAATGGCTTGGCCCGATGTGTTCCAATTAAGCAGAATCCACTGTATATATATTTAACATCAAATTTTGTATATATATACATATACAAAATTTCCAAGATGTATATAAAAATGGCATAAATTCCAAACAAACAGTTTTGGAAATAATGATATTTTCTATAACTTTCTATATATGTTCATTATTTTGAAAAAACAGCAATAATGATAATAAATAATAAATAGTAATTATAATAAAAATTAAGTTATCAAAATCATCTTCAATAACATGACCTATCTATTGAATTTCAAAAAAATTTAACAAATAATTCAAAAGTTATTAGAAAGAAACTATAGCAGGATCAAAAAGAATGTTTATTGTCAATGAATGATATTACAGATTATCATTGTCAATTGTAACGTTAATAGCATTCTTCAAAATTTGTGTACATATCCACACATTCATCGAAACTGTACTCTGTATAGCTTGCATATCAAAAAATGTGTTTGTTAATATATTATTTTGATTTTAATTGGACTTGGATTTTGACAATTAAAAGTGATAAAAATTTGCTGTGGACCAATGTAAAAATTGCATAGGAAACTCAATTAATACAGTTTGAAACAGACTCAAATGACATACGAGTTGTTCACAAGCCAAATCGATTAACTCCACTCTTTGAACTCTTTTAAATTTTAGTGTCGAAGTACTTGATTAACTCTTAACAATTTATATTCAAAATAAATTTCCTTAATCCTTAAATTTCCTTAAGAATTAGGCTTAACATTACTAAATGACAAAAATTTTTTTGACCATTGAATAATAAATAATTTATTTCAAAAGCCAATGTGATTAACTCCACACTGTAATGTAAATTGTTGCAATAATACAATTTAAATGTTTATAACTGTCCTATTATGCCCATGACAATTTTGAGTTTACACCTCAAAGTTAGAATTATATTTTTACATCTTATAATTATTAAAATCACTAAATTGGAAGAGATATGTAGGAAAAATGCAATACTGCCTACATGAAAGTATTAGCTAATCAGTTTTTATTCAATAAATCCTTTGGGTTTAAATTGAGGTCTTTCTTTAGTTATCTAGTATATGACAATAAAAATTTAATTAAGTAATTTTTAATACAATGATAGTGGCATAGCATACAACAAAGAGGAGTTTATTAACATTGCAGAGAATCCTCTGAAAATTTCACCAATAATAATAATAATCTATTAGTAATATATATTAGATAATAACAGTAAACTGTTTAGTTTGTCCCGTCATAAAAAAAATTAAAATAATTAATCTGTTACTGTTATATGTGAATATTAATAGAATAACACCTTTGTAAGATAAATATAAATTTATCATATTAAACAAAATAAGATGATTAAATACAAAAATAAGGTGGACCATATGGCATACTGCAACTAACTCCTTGTACTCAACCTCATTCTCATAATGTTCTGGCATTGTCTAGCAATCAAACTTTTGTTCAACATTTGAAATATATACATATGAGTGGTTCATAGAAAGCAAGTGTAATTTCCATCTTGTATGCCATACAGAACTTGGTAGCAATGTATTAACATAATGATTGTACAAAATTTGAATATACCAAATATGTAGAAATCAACTTGATTCATACTGAATCTATACTGAAAGATGTTCTATAACTGAAACTTTTTCAAATATTGTTCTTGTTCTATTTGTTCTGATAAATATTTTGTACTTAGAGTAGAAATGTACTGAAGAGGGACTGGTCTTAGGTCCGAAAACATTATACTCTATTAAAAGTGTTACTTTCTGATAGGCTGTTTGAACTTTTGTGTTTTTTCTATAGATTCAAAATCTGAATTCAATCAGAATTTTTAATTAAAATTTATTAGATTATACTCTCAAAATACTCCAATAAAAATAATTATACTAAAATATTTGGAAATATAAATTCAAAAATACCAAATTTACAACAATGTATATAAAAATCTAAATTTACAGAAATACTAAATTATCAAAATAAAATTTACTTACATTTGAAAAAGTGAAATTTTTTTATCATTTTCAAATTTTTCTTCTATGAGAGGTAAACAACAAAAAAGATAGCCATGCTATAAAAATTAATAATTATTTAAGAATTCAAAATTAATTTTACTTTTAGTTTTTATTATTTTAATAGATAATTAATATTTAATGTAAAAATCAAAAATATAAAATAAAAAAATACAAGTATAAACTCATCCTTCAATTTAATTATTATTGATCTATTATTTCTATCATAATTCATCTTATATCAAAAATACTAAACAATATTGTTTTTCTAATATCAGAAGATTCACAAACAAACTTGAAAAAAAAGTAAAAAAAAGCTCTATTAGCAGATAAAAAATAGCATTTATTAATAATAGAAAAAATTTTAAAAATTTATTTAAAATAAATATTGAAAATTTCAAAATATTTTAATGAAAATTAAGCAAGATTTCACAATTTTAATGTTCTTATTTCTTTTGCATATTAATTAGGCTTAATTACAAAACAGCCATGGCACTCAAGGGATTAAATTTAAAACTGATAATTTTCCATATTGCTTAACAAAAGATTTAAACATTTTGATTAAAATAAATAATTCTTAGCATTTAACATTTAAACTTCTTCATACATGATAATAATTTAAAGTCATCATCAGTAATTGAAAGAGATTATCACGAGATGCAAATAATTTAAATTATATCTCATGTAATAGAATAAATATTACAACATTACATAATAGAAAAAAATATAAAAAAATTAAATTCAACATATACACAACATATTAACATTTATAATAACATACAATCTAAAATTTTATCATATTTTTGGCCCCATGCCAAAACTATGAATATGTAAAATTAATTTTGAGAAATGATCACTTAAAGTGTTTGAAGAAAAAGTGCTTTAAATTATTGAAACTAATTCCCATTTTTTAATTATTTTTTAGAGGTGTTATTTTCAATACTTAAAGCTAATTTGAATTAATATTAAAATATGAAATTAAATTCAATGTTTTGAATTTTTGTTTTATCTCTTTTAAAAACAAACTTATTTTTAAAAATTTCCAAAATATGGTAATATCTAAGTAAAATACAAAGAGTCTTATTATGATATATATTTTATTTAGAGATAGAGAACAAACTAGTCTAAAATATTCTGAGATCTATGGAATAACTTAACAGCTCTTTTAAGTAAAAACAAAATTTTATATATTTAATTTCTGAAGAACTTTTGGCTTTACTATGCCATCCTCAGCAGTTCTTTATACAAACAAGAATAGAATACCAAATGAATCATTAGAATACATTTAAAATTTAAATTACATGTAGAAAAATAAATAACATTACAATATATATAAAATTATGTACAATGTAATATGTTATGCACAAGTTAATATCTTACATCATGTATAGATAATTAAACGTTTAACTTTATGAGAGATTATTTTTACCCTTAAAATTAATTATTATTATTATTATTGCATATCAGAAAACCATGGCACCGGGATTATTTCTGGAAGATTATAGTTTATTACGTTCATTTTTTCGGAATAATCCTGGCCCCATAGTTTTCTGACATGCAATAATAATACTGTAATTAACTTAACAGCACTTAAAAGTGCTATTAAGTTATTCCATAGATTATAGTAAAGAAGAAAGTGAAGATTAAAAGTAATATTATAAACATTTTATATTCTGAGATGATATAAAATCATGTGGAAGTTTTGGCTTTTAAATTTTAATAAATATTGTATAAATTAGTAAATTTTATATATTTATTAATGTAATTTTTATATTAGAATAAAATATATTAGCTTAAGTATTTTTTTTATTATGATTATTGTATTTTACTGCTTTATAAACAGCTAACTATAAATTACCAAATGATTATATCACTTCAGGATGATCAAAAAAAGAAATATAAAAATTTTTATATATCGGAGTTTCTTGTGAATAGGCTCTTCTTGAAGTTGCCCATATACACTTACAATTGGGATTTCTTCCCGATTATAAGCGCATGGGCTTATATTTTGGCTTTATATCTTATGGGCATCCGATATTGAATCGTTTCCGGAATGTAGGCTCATGAGGTTATAAAACAAGGTTTAGCTATGAAAATTACCGGTAACGTGTCACAAATAAAAAAATTTTTTTACTCCTTTCCCTCTCCTTTCCAACCGGAAGTCAACTGCTAATATCGTAATTGACATTTTCTCACGGAAAAAATAAAAACGAAACCAAAAACAAAATAGCTCCTAATTCTACCTACAGTAACGGAATCTTACCTCAAGCTGTATTCAAGTTATATCCGATAACATTGAAATGGATACAGGTGCTGGTACTTCTTCAGGTACTGGTTATTCCAATACCAGTAGCACCTCAGGACCTACCGGCAGCAGTGTTGGAAAAGTAACCAGGAAGAGCTATAAGGTATTGGACAAACTAAAAGTTCTGTCACAATTGGAAGAGCTGAACAGCAACGTAGCTGCATTAAGTCGTGAGACAGGAATAAGTCGAAGATGCTTACAAAGATGGCGGGACGAGAGGGAAAAGATTAAGAAAGCGGGAATGGGGAAAAATAGGATGAAGAGGAAGTTAGGCTGCGGAAGAAAGGAGAAGTATTCGGAACTTGAAGAGAGACTTTATCAATGGGTCGTTGACAAAAGAAAGTCAACGACCCATTGATAAAGTCTACATTAAGAAGGCATTAAGAAAGTCAGCGTTAGCTGACTTTCTTAATGTCTTCTTAATGTAGACTTACATCAGAATCAAAGTAAAGAATCTGGATCTTTGAGTGAAAGCAAAGAATCTGGAATCTGATCTTTTAACATTAGAGTGAAAGCAAAGAATCTGGCAAGTAGTATGGATATTGACGACTTCAAATGTAGCAACAATTGGATTTTTCTATTCTGTAAGCACCACAATCTGTCATCCAGAAGAATTACTCACGTAGGGCAGGAAGACAAAAGAAGTTGAGAGAAAATTGAAGAGGAAGTGACAGAGTACTTGTGCTCCATCCATCAGAAGCTGGTGGGATATTCGTCAGATAAAATATTCAACATGGACGAAGTTCTTTGCTACTTCGACATGACCTGGGACTATACCATCCATTTCCGGGGAGACAAGTATGTGGATGGAAGTGACACTGGACATAGAAAATCACGATTTACTGTGGTCTTAGCCATATCTGCAAGCGGGAGCTTCCTTAAAACTATGATTATTTTCAAAGGTTTGAAGAAAATCCCGAAAGTCAAATGTCCATCGAATGTAGCAATTGCTGTATCTTCAAAGGGATCAATGAATTCACACTTGATGAAGGTCTGGGTTCAGATGTGTTTCCGCAATAGAGGTCCGTTCTTGGTTCGAACAAGTTGTATCCTCTTTATGGACTCCTTTGGCAGCCATACCAAACCGGAGGTGACTTACATGAGGTGAACACCAACCACCATTGTCATCTCACTGAAAACTACATCATACCTTCAGCCTTTGGATGTTGCCATCAATTCGTCATTCAAGACTCACATGAGGTGAACACAACCATCATTGTCATCTCACTGAAAACTACATCATACCTTCAGCCTTTGGATGTTGCCATAAATTCGTCATTCAAGACTCACATGAGGTGAACACAACCACCATTGTCATCTCACTGAAAACTACATCATACCTTCAGCCTTTGGATGTTGCCATCAATTCGTCATTCAAGACTCACATGAGACAGCAGTGGAATAACTGGCAAGAACATGGACCGAAAGAGTTCACCAAGAAGGGCTATCGAAAGCAACCAAGCTACCAGGAAATAGTCAACTTCGTTTTCAATGCCATGAAATCGATTTCACCTGGCACCATCAAAAACGCGTTCCGAACATGCGGAATTTCGGAAAATGGAGAGGTGGTTCGGATGGAAGACTCAAACTACCGTCTCAGAGGGATCATGGCAGGCACCAGGTAACTAAAAATCAAAGATCACGTAATTTATAGATTTCAAATTTTTATCGAATTTTAAGTTCTGAAGTCTGGGTAGGCTTATACATGGGTTGCACATTTTTACCAATTTTCAAACTCTAAAGTCGGGGTCGGCTTATATTCAAGTATATATAATAGATGTTAGGAGCTGGAGCCAGCAGAAATTTTAATGGCCCTGGCTTTGGCTTTGGCTCCACTGAATATGATCAACTTAGCTCTGGCTCTAACTCCGGCTCCTCCAAAACTTCCTCGCTCCATGGCTCCAGGCTCCAACTCCAGCTTCAGCTCCCCAACTCTGATTTAAATACTATATATGATTTAAATTCATATTTTTAAAGCATTTAATTTAATTTTTTAAAAAATTTTAATTTTTTATCAAACAAATTTTCATTGTATTTAAACAAAAACTTCATCATTAATTTTTATTACCATTAAAATATTATATGAAAAAAACAAACAAGCAGTGAACATCAGAATATCCTGATAACAAATGATAAGCTTGAATATTAGAGTAATTCTATAGAATTATGCATTTTATTATTATAGCAATTAAATTTAATTAATCAATTTAATGCCGAATATTTCTTATTCAAAGTCCGGAATTTCTAGTTTTTCCTAATTAAAACCTGAAGGTCTATTGTGCAAACCGGCAAATGTTATCATAGTTTAAAGAAAAATCCCAAGTACCGATACTGTGAGACTTGACAGGTATGGTAATGGCTTGTATGGTACCATATGGTACAAGTAGCGTACGGTAAAAGGCAAATTTTTTTATGGTACCGGTACTTAGGATTTTTCTTCAACACTTCAATTTAACTATGATGTATAATTTACATTTTACAATCCATTATTCAGATTTCAACTTCACTTGCTTGTTCTGAAGTAAATGATAACATGCGAAAATAAAGATAAACAATGTATATTTTGACAGGGAATATTACAGTACAGTACAGATCAACTTGTTTCCACTATCAGCATTTATGGTTATCATGATAAGGCTAATAAAGATTAAAGCTGATAGTGAAAACCCAGTTTGGAGGACGATTATAGTTAAATTTTATAATCAATGTTTGAAAATTGATTATGGTACCGTACAGTAGATGGTACCAGTAACCATGATTACGGTGTATGCTGATAGGGGAAACAGTCTATTACACTCTAAATAAAAGCCCATGGGCTTATAATATTAATGTAAACCCATGTGCTTACATTAATATTTTCTATTCTTTACTGAATTTTTGTATTTCCCGAATGTAAGCGCAGTGCTTACCTTCGAGAAACTCCGGTTCTTTTAAATTTTAATGTTTTACTATAAATACCTGTTCTATCACAAGAATTGGCCATAAATCACCTTCACTTGTTTTTAAACTAAGTACTGGCAACTGTATTTGAGAACATGCAGAATCTCGCCATTCTATAAACTAAATTTAAAATAATTATGATTAATGGAAAATAGCCATAGTTTTTTTAATGAATGAATTTAATATATAATAAAACTTTTATTCAAAAATAAGTTTTTAAAAATTAAATATTCATTATTATTATCATCATTTTTACTAGAAAAATAAAAAAAATATTTTATTAACATTATATCTCTCTATACATTTCCAAAATAAATTTATCCAGACTAAATTTTAGTTATTATTTTTTACAAAATTTTTGTAATGAAGATTTAATATCATATTTTGAGCTGATATTTCAGAATATGAAAATAAAATTGAATAAATAAGTAATTTAAAAAAATAAAATTTTATTAAGAAAAACTCTTTCTTGTCTATGAAAAACATGTTCTTATTTTTATTTCAGTCTAAATTCATAAAAAATATTTATATGTCATATTTGTTACCCAGAAGAAAATTTACTTCAAGACAGTTTCACTACAAATAAATGACTGCAGAATGATATTTATAGGTAAGCTTTCTTCAAGGAACATACATATCTTTTCTAACTGATAAAAATTGAGTCCTGTTTCCAATAAGAGTTTTTTAATGAATTTGAACTAAATTGATAATGGAAAAACACATTTCTCATATTCCAAAAAATATTTTAAAAAAAATTTTAAACTTACAAAAATTCTTTTTTAAATTGTAAATACTATTTGAATTTTGATATGATATTTTGAAAATTTGCTTAAATATAATACAAATTATTATTAGAGAGTTTCACAAAAATAAAACTCAACCAAATAAAGGTTAGATACATTTATCTTAGTGGCTCTGTATCAAAATCATCTCTGTGCTATAATGCCAATATAAAAGATTTATTTGAAAATACAGGTACTCTTTGAGTTATAAATATTATATTTATAAAACATTTGTACTTACAAATGCTAACTTTCAAAAATTCTTCCATAATTTTAAACAATATGATAGCAGATGTTCTAAGCAATCAATATTATGTAAAATTATACAGGTTTTATATAATTATAATTAATTTTATTAATTATATATTAAAATATTAATTTTATGAATTCTTTAAAAATAATGATTCAAAGCTAGTGATTAATAGTACACTGGTATTCAAAGAAACTGCATCACTTCTTCAAATTATATCATTCAAATAATCTAAGTATATGGCAATATTTCTTACAGATTATATAAGATAAGATTGACATGCATAGATGATGATATAATATTGCATCAGCTGTTATTTTCAGCTTTATAAGCATGATCTGCAAGAGTTACATTAATTCCTTGCTTGGATTAGAATGGCAAAAAACAAAGATATTTATTAATATTGGGTTGTTTGGAAAGTAATTTCATTTTTTCCCTCCACAAGTGGCATTAGTTGTATTTTTACCCGCCAGTTTCATTCTAAGTCATATTGTCATTATAAATTTTGACAGCTGACATTTCAAGGTATATTTATAAAAATTTTTTTTTTATTCTGTGCAATTATTTTTTGGTGCCCTATCAAAAATTGAAAATAAAATAAAGATTTTCGGCATGATTTTTTTTTATTATTGAAAAAGTAAGAATGCTGTTCAACAGGGATGCAGAGTCTGAATCAGAGTCGGAGGTTTTTGGGTGGAGTCGAATTTTTAAATTGCCAAGAGTCGGGAGTTGGAAAAAACAACAGACTCCCGAATCCTTAAGTTCCTACTTACCTAGGACTAGAGCTATATACAGGAATATCTCGATTATTGCGGTTTTGATTATTTTATCAAATTATACAGGAATACCTCGATTATCGCGGTTTCGATTATTGCAATTAATACGCGGTGCTTTCCTTAGCGGCGTGCCGTGCGTAAACGCGTGTACGCGCCGTCCAATTACAGGAATACCTCGATTACGCTGTTTCGATTATTGCGATTTCGATTTATCGCGGTTTATAATTTGATACCAAAATTCGAATTATTGCGTCGAATTTATCGTTGATACCAAAATTCAAATTATTGCACTCCAAATTCGAATTATCACAATTTATCGCGGTTTATAATTTGATACCAAAATTCGAATTATTGCAGCGGGAGATGTAGCCCACTACATATGCAACCAGAATTACATTTAGTTTGAATGGCCACTCTTCATTTTTATCCGATTGTGCCTGCTCACCATTCACCAGTAACTATCCAGCTTACTTGAAGTACATGTGGGTATTTATTTCTCTTCTTATTTACCCCTACAATGAATACTAAAAGAAACAAGGATGATATCAAGGCTATAGCTGTCAAGAAGAAACGTAGAATAATCAACTTAGAAGATTAGCTCCTTCAATACACTTCTTTTTTTACTTCATATATAAAATTTAATTAATATATTTTAAAAATCCTTGGCAATGATCACCCATTTTACACGCATTGTTTATCCCGATTATTACGGATTCGATTATTGAGTATTTTTCGTGGCAACATTAACCGCAATAATCGAGGTATTCCTGTATATCGTTTCTAACTATTTAAGGCTAATGACAGTAAGTTATGAATAATATCAATTGTCTAAATTTATGAAAAGGTTCCTATGGTGTTATTAGTTAATTTATGAATCTCAACTCTAAGTGATAAATATTTGCCTTTTGGAGCCATATTTAGGCTATTTTATGGAAAATGTTGTGGTCTAAGCCAAACTGAAACTTATGCATAGGATTCTGATTAATGATTAAACTATAGTCCTATAGCCAAACTCATAGGCCTAGCAGACAGCACTCTTACACATCAAGTTATCTGTTATAAGAAAAGAAAAACAGACGATGCGAGAGGGTTATTGAAGGTAGCCTAAGGTATCTGCTCTAATGCCAATGTAACATATTAATTTAGTTGATGAGGTCATCTTAATTTTTTAAGTGCAGTGTCCGCTCATTTCAGCCAATGATGTGGATTTTCCATTTGATACTCAACTCCAGTGGACCAAACGAGTGCTCAGTTCACTCTGCCGGAGGATAAATATATACATATATAAAAGAAAAATTAGAATTAAATTTAAATTTACTAAATTACCATATATACTTGAATATAAGCTGACTCCCCAACTTCAGTTTGAAAACTGGTAAAAATGCAAAACCCGAACAAACTTTAGCACTTAAAATTCGATAAAAATTCAATGTCCAATGCAAATATTGGATGATGGAAACTGATTTTGAAAAATTATTGGATCAAGCAGACCATCTCCAGCACTAAAAAAAAGAAGAAAACTCGAGTCTGATACTGAAAAAGTAAATGTACAAATATATAGCAAATAGCAAATTTCAAGGTGGAATTAAACAAAACTCTAATAGAAGTTGAATGTTTTGAAAGAAAATCTAAATTAAATGTTAGAGGGGCCAACTCTAAATATCCTGAAATTGTAAAAGATGCTGCGCTTCTTGTTACAGCTGTGCCTCCAACACAAATCAGCGTAGGGAGACGATTTTCTTCATTCCGTTTGATCAGAGCTGATCAGAGAACTGCAATGACAGATGAACTTACTGAGGCTATTTTGTTTATTAGAAATAATGCTTAAATTTAATTTTGGCATTTGCCTATTTGGTATGTAATTAAAATTTAAAACTCTAAAAGGAAGCTTTTACTTTTTAATCCAGTGTTAATTTTATTTTAATAGGCATTTATACTAGTTAGAACTTGAAATAGTTAGAAATTATATTTAAAGTAATTTTGGCATGACTAAATGCTTCCAAGGAGAAAGATTTTTTATTATTATTCAAATTTCAACAGCAATAAAACAAAACATGTAAAATTTTAGGACATGCATTTTCAGTTCATCAATATCATTTTCAGATTTTTCAGTGTATTAAAGTTGCTAATTGTTATCTCAGTTATTGATTTTGCCAATTGTAACAACCTATACACAGCCCAAATTTTGGATAATCGCTCAAAAATTGTAAGAAAATATGGGCCTATCTAGTATCTATAGCCAAAGTGCTATAAAATTAATGTAAAGTAGCCAGAAGAATCACTTGCAATAATAAAATATGTTTACAATATTAACTTTAACTATGCAAGAGTCGGACCTTACAAATTTTAGAGTGTCGGAGTCTAATTTTTTTTTAAAAGGTGGAGTCGGATCATCTGTTATCCGACTCTACGACCCTGCTGTTCAAGCATGAAAAAAGTTATGTGAAATATAGGAAGATGATGTGTTAACAGAATACCAGTGCCAAAACTGGTTTGCAAAATTTCATTCTGACAATTTTGATGTTAAAGATGCTCTACGTGCTGAAAAGTTTTTGAAGCTAATGATGATAAAATGAAGGTATTGGTTGAAGCAAACTGCTGAACAACAGATGAGAAATTACTACAAGATTGAATTTTTTGAATTCAACCATTCACGACCAGTTGAAACGTTGATATTTGGGTTCCACATGTTCTCAAATAAAGCTTTGCTCCATTGCATCGACATCTGCGATTTGCTGCTCAAATGTGAAGAAAATGATTCTCTGAAATGAATCATAACTGTTGATGAAAAATGGATTGTTTACAACAAAGCTGAATGCAAGTGGGTTGATGAAAAATGGATTGTTTACAACAAAGTTAAATGCAAGTGATCATGGAGCATAAGAAATGAACTGGCTCAAAGCACTCCAAAACCAGATATTCATCAAAAAATGATGCTCTTTGTTTAGTGGAATTTCAAGGAATTTGTTTTTTTTTTTTTTTGAGCTTCTTCCATACAATCCACAATTAATTCGGAAGTGTACTGCCATCAATTGGACAAACTGAGTGATTTCATCAAACAGAAGAGGCCAGAATTGATCAACAGAAAAGGCATAGTGTCTCACCATAAAACAATGGCTAACTTTATACAATTCTGATGACTCGCCAGAAGCTGTTACAGCTCAGATGGGAATGTGCTACCATACTCACCATATCTGGCACCCTCCGATTATTAGTCTTTACAGAATTCTTTACATGGCAAAACACTTAGTTTAAATGAGGATATCAAAAATCATTTAGTTCAGTTTTTTGCAGCAAAGATTAGAAATTCTACAAGCATGGAATCATGCTATTACCAGAAAGATGGCTACATGTGTTGGACCAAATAGTCAATATATAATTAATTAAAATATTTATATAAAATTAATTTTTTTTTTTTTTTTTTTTATGTTCCAATATTACTAGCACTATGGCAGGAAAATAAAATATATATACAAAAACGTAAATAAATTTAGAATTAATCAAAAGGAAGAAGTGCTTTCGATTTATTTTAATATCATCTTCAGCTTCCATTAACAGAATAATAAACTGAATTCTAAAGAATGCACATAAAAGTGCTTTTTCCTTTTGATTAATTCTTAATATATTTATGTTTTTGTGTATATATTTTATGTTCCTGCCATAGTGCTAGTAATATTGGAAGTTATTTCATTTTGGCAGTGTAATTGTTTTTAATTTTTTTGAAAATAAAATATATACACAAAAACATAAATAAATTAAGAATTAATCAAAAGGAAGAAGCACTTTTGATTCTCTATTTTATGTTCCTGCCATAGTGCTAGTAATATTGGAAGTTATATCATTTTGGCAGTGTAATTGTTTTTAATTTTTTTATGTTTTTTGATTAAAACAAAATATTATATAGTTTAAAATTGATGATATAGAGATTTACTGAATTTATAATTCCCTTTAATTCTAAAATTGGTTACTATGGTAACATATTAATTACAAAAGTATATTAATCAGTAATAAGAATATATAAATAAATTTATAAACATATGTGCGAAATTAATATTACACAAATAATATAAATACAGATATTCATTAAATGAATAATCGAATAATTAACGAGAGTGACTTGTATGAAAAGTGTTAATTTCGTTTACTGCACCACTTCCAAGCATTGCTAATAATAGCAGGATCAACTTTATTAATCGGTTTAGTTTTACCATCCCTTTTATCAAATATTGTTTGAGTTTCAGCAACCCTACCTTTTTTAGTATCTTCTTCTTTAATTAATAGTTTCGCCTAATTCCATTCTATTGTTAAGTCGCTACTCATGGCTTTCTGGGCTAAGGCTGTTGAGGTTGCATTATTTTGGATATCGTGTTTATGCTCAAGAATTCATTTCTTAAGTGATCTAGTGGATATCCTATGTATTTAAGATCTTGATTAAAATCTTTATCCAGAGCTGGAAACAAGGCAAACAACCCAATAATTTTGTCTTAATTATTAATAAGTAACTTTTGTTTATATTTCTAGTGGTGATGCTAGTCATTAATGTGATATACTATTGTAAGAGAGGGTTACAAATACAAAATTTCTAGGTTATGCACTTTCTTTGAATTCCAATTTATAAAGGAAAGAGGTATGCTCAGCATGTTTTAATAGTTGAAATTTAATGCAGTTGATGATCATTAATCTAGTTATTTATAATTTAACCTGTTAGATGCCATTGATGACATTTGTCATGTGCAAGGTAGTGATTGTGCTTGAGATTCCTGTCTCAAGAAATCTAGAGATTTATAATAAATTTCATTCCCAATTCTTGAGACAAATTCTTACAAATCTCAAGAATTAAAAAAATTCTGAAAATTCGTATCCTAAAAATTTCATAGTGATACATCAATTATTTTGGCTCTGCGATGTCTTTGAGTTAATAAACCAAGCGAATAAATTATATGGTTTAGTCGCATCACATCTACTAATTTTATTTTTCAAAAAGAAAATTATCTGAATTTAATCACAAAATATTACTTAAAATAGGCTGATAAACCTAAAATAATACATAGATCAATAAATTGTATCAAAATCATTCATTTTATGTGCAATTTTAAAGATTTCTATTATTGTACTGTTTGTTCTCTCATGTTATGCCATAGACAAATTTGTGATGACATTTACATAAAGCAAAACAAATACAGTCGATTCTGCTTAATTGGGGCTGCCGTTTTTTTGGGCCAAATCTCAAATAATGGAAACCAAACTAATAAACTAATACATAATTTAAACTAGGGATGGGCAACCTCTGGCCCATGGGCCACATTATTTTATTATATCTAATACCAACGCTATATATATTTATTCACATTATTTTATTATATGTAATACCAACGCTATGTATACTTACATCAGCCACATTATTTTATTATATCTAATACCAATGCTATGTACTTACATATCTGTATTTATTATATCTAATACCAATGCTCTCTTTTTTAAATAAATACTATTATTATCAATTGTTTTTGTTTTGGCTCGTGGTATTATATCTAATACCAACGTTATGTATACTTACATATCTGTACTTTCTCTCTTTTTTTAAATAACGCTATGTATACTTACATATCTGTACCTTCTCTTTTTTAAAAAAATTCTATATCAATTGTTTTTGTTTTGGCCTGTGGCCCACCATAAATTTTTCTATACAATTTGTTTTTGTTTTGGCCTGTGGCCCACCATAAATTTTTCTATATGGCCCTTTGGCCCGTGGCCCACCATAAATTTTTCTATACAGCCCCCTACAAAAATGCCCGTGGCCCACCATAAATTTTTCTATACAGCCCCCTACAAAAAAAAAGATTGCCCACCTAATTTAAACGCTTAATTGGGATAGTAGCAGAAAAGGAATCTGGCAATTTTTAACATATATTTTAGGGATTTTTCAAAAATATGTCAACAATATGTACAGTAACCTAATATTTGGCAACACTAGCATGATGCGAATCAGTTATCTATCATCATGCATCTGGCAAGTATGTGTCTGCTTAAGAGTTTATTGTTAATGTACCTTGCAATATTCATTTACAGTGTTGGTTTTATTTAAAATTTTTAAATCTTTGCCAAGATGCCAAGAAATGAAATTGTAAAATTTATTATGTATGTATTATTTTTTCTTTACTATTTATAGTTCAAATATTTTTTATATTTTGGTTTAATAAAGCATTAAAATAGGTATTTAATTTTATTTTTTACCTAGTTATTTATTTACCAACATATTACATATTTTATTTTAGAATTTATTATTAGTTCATTTAACTGGAGCAGCCGGTTAATTAGGCCAAAATAGATTAGTTCCAACGTATCCCAATTAAGCAGAATGACTGTTCTAGTTTTTACTCATTCAATGCTTCACCAGTTTAACATTTACATCTAATAACATTTCTGGTAAATAGGAAATATAGTGTAGTGTGATCTGATATAGTGTATCAGAGGATATGAGTGAATAACTAGCCCTCAATCATTCCCAAAAATTGCCATCTTTACTCAATGGTCACAACTATAGAGCTTTCTTAGAAGTCTTACGTAGTCAAAATAGAAGGGTCCTAAACCTTGCCTAACAGATTTATCTGTTGGTCTAGAATAGGGCTGTCCAAAAGGCAGCCTGCAAGGCTTTCACAATTGGTGATATATTATTACTTTTTAATGTTTTTTCACTTTTGTTTATTACTTTTTTAAGGGCCAGTTGCACGAGTCTTATTCTGCAGATTTAGCTTGATGCGTTGCACGATGTCAAATCTTTAGGATAAACTACTGACTAACTTAACCGGCCGAATTTGGGCGGGTTAAAATTTATTCTACAGATTATCTAGCAAAACAATATGGCAAACTACAGTAGCTCCGAATTCAAAGTTGAAAATGATCTCAATTTAGATTATTTGGATTAGATTTATCTTAATACAGAATGGATATTTCCAAGAAAGATACAGATTTACCGTTTATAATGATAACTTTCATGTGAGGTTTCGTTTTAATAAAATCAATGATTTTATGGCTATTGTCAGATAAGTAAAGGGAATATGAACTTTATAAATCAAAAGTCTGTTATTTTATTTTAAATTTATAAAGTAAATTGTTATTAACATATTATATATACATACAGGGTGCACTCAGAATTGGTAAACGAACCATGTACCGCTGCCATATTGAATGAGAAGTAAAACGTCACGTAACCATCATCGTAAGGAAGAAAACCTGCTATAGTTTTACACCTTGTTTTGAAAGCCAAAAATACGCCGGGAATTGTTCTTACGATTATGTGGGTTATGATTTTATGTTGAAATCCATAAGTTACTTATGCAATTTAAGGACTTATATATTATATATACATTAATATATAATATATATTTACATCAAGATGTATTACATCATCTTGAAAGTGTTCTTGCCAAGGAGTTAGAATATAATTCTTGCGCGACCTCTTCAAGATGTATAACAGTAAATTCCCGTATAACGCGCTCTCCTAAAACACGAATTCATGTAATGAAATCGCTCTTCTATAACACGAATTCGTGTAATTTTGCATCTTGAGTGTCATGCATGACATTGTTATTTCAAGATGGCGTCGCCGCACAGGTATTGTCGCACATGACGTTGTCGCTTTCAAGATGGCGTCGCGCACAGATATTCGTTGTGATAAGTACTTTTTCATAGCCTATTTATCGGTTCCGTTTTCGCGATTGATTTATATACCGATTTACTACTATACTCTGTTCACGTTAAGAAAAAACCGTATGTAAACAATCCGAACCACTCGAATATTGTGACTTGATTGGTTGAAAACACTAAAGTTCGCTTACCATCATTTCCGGTTTCCATCCAAATTTTACCGGTTCAGGCAAACTGAAATAAGCCGGCCCCATATAAGTATATTAATACAGGTATATAAAAATGTTTAGGTTTATAATTAATATAGCGCGCCCCGTTTAGCGTTTTCATTACTTTGTTTTCACTGTATGATTAATTGTATTTTTAAAATCATCTATAAATTTTAATTACTTAAAACCATCCTAAAAAATTTAGAGCATTGAAACCAGATTGTTTATTAAATTAGTGACCAGTTACTTAAATTTAGAACATAAGTGTTTTAAATGAAACTGTTTTAATTTTTTTTTTTAAATGTAATTGCTTTATAGAGGCAGCATTCATTTTCAAACATAGTAATTTAACGTTCAAAAATAATGTTCGAAAATGAATGTTATGTTTTGTAAAACAATTACATTCATTTAAATAATCAGTTGCTAATTTAATAAACAATCTGTTCCTGATGCTCTAAATTTTTTAGGATAGTTTTTAAGTAATTAAAATATATAGATGATTTTAAAAATAGTTTTTGACTGAACCCTGGAAATGATGTCATAAAACTTTTGTGTGTTAAACTTTGTATGTTATATCTTTTAAACAGAGTCTCAAATCAAAAGGCTCGACTAGACTTTTTTACACAGAATTTTATCCTCTACTATTCTCTACAAGTCTGTAAATTTTGGCACAACCTTTTTGAATCAAACCTTTTTGAAAATATCCTGCAAGAAACATATTGAAGAATTAAAAAAACTGGCATCAACAGTATAAAATAATGAAAAATTATTGTCTCATTTAAATGATATCGAACACTGTTTTGCTGTAGAAATTATAAAAAATAAAAGTGGGATGGGACAAAGCATTATTTGATAATTTTTGTTCAGTTATAGACCTGGTATAAGGGCTTAAATGGAGTTACATCACTTGTGATATAAACAGGTAAAGGATTTGAATGACAAAAAACTAAGCAAGGCAGTAACAACACTATATTTACATAATTTGTTCACTCATTGTCAACACTGTAATCTCCATTCAGTGGATATCTTTACTTCTGACAGTGCTGAAGATATCTTCCGATATCTTCAGCACTGTCAGAAGTAAAGAGACTCTCAAAATAATGATGATGAACAGGTGGAATGAAAGATAGACGGTCTTACATATATTTTTTCTTCCCTTTTGTAAAAGTTCATGAACCTCTATACAGATTTTTCTGAGGTATGTTAGCAAGAGAACCTAAGTGTTTTTTTAGATGATAGCTTGAAATCCAACTTAGAAAATGCCATATCTTCAGAAAGAGTCTCTTTAAAAAGGATTGTAAATGGTTCACTCTTTTGGTACTGAATCCACTGCATTTTCTGCCATGACACTGGATGTTTTTATCATCAGTCTTTCTTTTGGTGATTGATTGAAACAAGTTTTCCACAGACAAGAAGTCATTGTTTGACATTACAGTGACATGAAACGGATTTTTTTCCTTGACTTGGCAATAACATTGTACTAATCATTGGGACATTGCTCTCATTGCTAACATTTTACCAATCATCAGGATAGTATGACTCTCGTCTCCTGAAAAAAACAACTTATGAGTAGCTCCAATAAAATAAACAAAAGTATCAAAACAGAATAAGAAATAACATAGTCAAGTGTGCAAACACACACTTTGGGTCCATAAGCTCATTCAAATACTTCAATACTATAATGCCTACCAGACAGTACTCTATCTTGTTAAAAGCCTGAACATACAAGAAATTCTGAAATGTTTAGGTTATGTAATAAGAAAACAAAAATAAAAATCATTATGGTCTGAACTTGATGGAAAATATTCATTGCTGGATCCATTATCAGCCAATATACTAGACTTACTAATATTGTCTTCTTCACTAGAACTCATAGTAAATCTCACTGAAAATAAATCAAACTAGCACAAAATTTCAAACGTGCAGTACAATGTATAAAACTCAATGCAGTTGCAGGCAGAGTGGTGTAACTCCCAACTACACCACTTTGGCTGCTAACAGATAGATGATTCCACTGACAGGGTAAACTTGTGCTGCTACTTACACAGTTGCCATGTGAATTAGGAATTGCACTATTTATGCTATTAATAGAATGTCATTTGCTAAACACGATACTGACCCTAACTAAAAAAATACAAAAAGTGGAGTTACACCACTTGGGCTTTAACAGGCTCATATATAAATGTATATATATACACATATGGTAATATATATAATAGATATATTATTTTTTATGATTTTTTGATTCAGCAGTGATCTTTAAAATTACTATTCTTCAAATTCTATAGGATAATTTATTCATCACTTCTGAACAAAGTCATCATCTATTAGATTACAATTATAGGTTAATCTTGGTTCATTAGATCCTGAATTTATAAGCAAATATAATTTGTAATGAAATTTTGATTCACAAATTATTACTCCTCCTTTTAAAAGAAATTTAGGCCCTTTGTACATGGAGTGTATCATTATAAATGCATACAAGATTTCACTTGCAGTTGATGTGCATATGCCTGTATGCATCTACATACATGAAGAATACTACAAGTTTACAGAATTCATTCAGACAAGATAATGTATAGAGGTGGTGATGATATATCTTATTATTTTTGTCCTTGCCAAAAAAGAAGGAAAATAAGAGGGTTTGTGTTCATTTCTATGTTGAAAGAAATGTAAATAATAATAGATTGTTTATTGCTAAATAATTACCATTCATTTCCTGGTTTAGATTTTTCTTTAAATTGTACTCTTTATGGCCATTAATGATTGTATTAGGTAATTGATATATTATAATTATAAATGTTAACAAGAATATGAATATTTCAACCTGCTAGCAGATTTGTATTCAATCTGAAGACAATGTTAACATGATGCATATATCAAATGACTGCACTCAAAATAATATCTTTCCATGTCATATGCTTTTTTAGGAATAGATTAAATATAAAACTAACAAATAATTTTTTTTGTGTTTACTATATTATTATTATATTTGTTATAATTAAAACTATATGTTGCTTTTTCATGTCAATAGAACTATTGTATTTATTACAATTATTTTAATTAAAATATATTAATATTTGCTTATATACCCATTCAGTTCATTAAATGAGTTATCTCATTCCATGCTTTTTCTGTTATATCCTTCTGAGAATATTCAATGAATAATTATACAAACATAAATACTTTTCTATTGTTTGTACAAATTTAATTGTAGTATTTTCACTCAATTTTTTTTATATTGGTAAGTAAATTGATATGATCCTATAGTAAAGATTATTATAGGATCCCATAGACGTAATACTGACTTCCAATGCTGTCATCAGGAATCATACAATACAGTACACAATACAGTATGGTCAGTGTCATGAAGCTTGGGAAGTATGACAAATATGTTATGCTGCTGGTTCATGTGCAAATATTCATTTGAAAATGTGGCATTACAAGCAAATGATGCCATGTCTAATATGCCTCTATAATGATAGGCTCTGTGTACAAAAGGCCTAATAACAAAAGTTGAATAAAGCATTCCTTAATAAGATGGAGCAATATAAAAGGTGGCAATATCATCAACTATCCTAATTTATGCTACATGGAGCATTCATATAAATTTTTCAGGAGGACACAGATTTGATTTTGGGTCATCTGGATTGAAAATTATTATATTTTCATTCAGCTAAAATGATATATGGAGTTCATTAGTTCAAGTCCATCCTCCAGATAGTAAACCAATACTTTTCACATAGTCATCCAATAGATAAATAATAATGCCATCTTTTCTATTATGAAAGACATAATTGATTGAATTTGAATGCTTTTATGTTATATTTTCTTTGTTGTGTTCTTGATGAAAAATTCAATCATTATCAACACAACATAGAAAATACCTTCTTGAGAAATGGCATAAGTCAAAAAGGTGTGATTTTACAGATATTTATCAATATTTATATATCAGTAATGATATATTAAGTTAGAATTGAAAAAACACTATTATTCAGGAAAGTTGATAAACTCAAAATAATAATTTTTTTTTTGTTTATGCAATTTTGTAAAAAATAAGAGATGAATTTTTAAATTTAAATTATGAACATTAATTAGTCTTAATTGCAAATGATTGCTGAGCAATTTATGTTACAAATTTTATAACTGCCAGCAGTAGAAGGGTTAATTAAAAATCTATATATATATATAATTAAAGACACAAGCACAACTAGCAGTTGAGAATAACGTAAAAACTTTACTAAAACAAATGTTTTCGGCTAACTAAAGCCATCCTCAGGTTTTACACGCATTTAGTTAAAAAGGCGTTCTAGAACAAAATATATATCGTTATAAGAACGCCTTTTTAACTAAATGCGTGTATAACCTGAAGATGGCTTTAGTTAGCCGAAAACATTTGTTTTAGTAAAGTTTTTATGTTATTCTCAACTGCTAGTTGTGCTTGTGTCTTTAATTATATATATATATAGATTTTTAATTAACCCTTCTACTGCTGGCAGTTATAAAATTTGTAACATAAATTGCTCAGCAATCATTTGCAATTAAGACTAATTAATGTTCATAATTTAAATTTAAAAATTCATCTCTTATTTTTTATCAAAAAATTTGAAATTTTCATTTATTTATTTTATATATCTATATATTAATCCCCTTCAGTAAGAAACATTCAATTTCTGTTTGTAATCGTATCTTGGTGATTAACTAAAATTAAACCTAATTAATATGCAAAAAATTAGAATGATCATATCTCACTTAATGTTGTTAAAATCTTTTGAAATTTTCAAAGTTTATAGCATTTTTTGGAATTTATGTTTTCGTAATTTTTCATTCTTATATGAGATCATAAAAAAATATACTTTTTATATGAAATTTTAGCCATTCAATAAAATGATTGATATTTTTAGATAGCCATATCTTGTCTGAACAAAATAAGCCACGAATGAAGAAATTTGGTTGAAATTTTCAGAAATTATTTATAAAAAACCAAGAGTTTTATAACTTCTGTTTAACCTGTTGAATACCATGGCTTTTTTGTAATTAAGCCTAATTAATATACAAAAAAAATTAAAAAATTGTGAAATCTCACTTAATTTTCATTGAAATCTTTAGAAATTTTCAGTATTTATTGCAAATTTTGTTCTCTCTCTAACAATATAAGTATTTTTTTTTATTTTTTCCTTTTATAACGTTTTTTTATATCTATGAGATTAGCAAAAACACAATTTTTCTATATGCAATTTTAGCCATCCAACAGAATAGTCAATATTTTTAGATAGTGACCAGTCTTCTGAACAAAATGAGCCCACTGAAGAAATTTGGCCAAGAAATTATTGATATAAAAAAACCACAAATTACATAATGTGTTGTTGATTGAAGTTATGCCATATAATTATTAAAAAAGTTACACAAATTCATTGAAATATTGTCATTTTTATTATTATTTCATTTTTATTAACTTGTTCTTATTTCATTTAGGGCCAATTGCATGACTTTCGATTTAAATAGAATAGTTATTGGTAGAATAACTTTTAACCCATTCAAAAAATCTAAAGATTTAAGTATAAAGTGTTAGGTATAAATTAACTGTCTCCATGCTATCTTCAGCCAGATAGCATGAAGATAGTTACTGTGCATGCACTTTACCATAGCAACTCATTTGAATATGAAGGTTCTGATTAAAGTTATTTACTGTTTGTGAATATTTTCAGTTCAGCTTTTAGTTCATTATTTTAAAAATACTCACCAAATACTGTATATGTATGATTAAGCATATACTAACATAATACTCAAATACTTTATAATAACAAGTCTAATAATGAACTTTTGATTTATAAGTGCATATTCACTTATTTTTGACATAAACCATAAAACCGTTCATTTCCTTTAAACTAAATCTCACATGAAAGTTACCATCGTAAATGGTAAATGATCTATCTTTTTTTTTTTAACAATGATAAAAGCACTATTAGCAGCTGAGAAAACACCTTTAATAACATGATTAAATTAAAACAAACGTTTTCGGCTCTTTCTTTACAGCCATCTTCAGGTTTTTCACTACATATAAACTTATAAAAAATAATCTTTCTAGAACGCTAGCTATTCTAAAAGCGTTCTTTGTTCTATTCCATCTTTTTAAACTATAAATAGAAAAATAAAGCTACATACAAAAAATCCTAACCTTAACAATTATTTTTTACAAGTTTACTATTAGTCCCTCAGATGTATACATAAATAATACCTCATGCAGATGCACATATGTTAATCTTTCATTCTAACTGCATATTTCCATGCTTTCGATATACTTACCACTTTTTCATTTATTAAGTTCTCATTATCTTGCCTTTTTACTATCTCTAATGATTTGGTTAGGTATTTATGCTCATTATTCGTTACCTTTCTTATTACTCTGGCTTTATCCCACCTTATCCTTACATCGTCTCCATAAGCTTCTATCGCTAGCGCTGTATTTAAGTCTCCATTCCTTATGTCTCTCTTATGCTCGTCTAGCTTTTTTTGGTTCAATAATAACTATGGACACTCAGCCGAGCCTACTAGATCCACATGACCTGAAGAAAGAGTACATAAGTGTATATAAGAAAATGCTCAGGAGACTTTAAACATGGAGGTTCCTAAGAGAATGTGGTGTTAATGAAGTATACCCTATGACCTAAACTCTGATTAGCTATCTTTTGTGTCGTGCAACACTCTGTACTTAATCTTTAGATTTTTGGATGGGTTAGAGTTATTCTAGCGATAACTATTCTGAAGATTAAACCGAAAGTCATGCAAACGGCCCTATAATATTACTTTTTAATATTTTTCACTTTTATTTATTACTTTTTTTGGATTAATAAAAAGAATCTTAAAATTGAATTATATTAACCTAATTAATTCTTAAATTATTAGTTATTATTTAATGATCAACAAGCTATCAATGACATCACATTTTTATAAGATTCAATCACATCAATTTTAGTTTTAACTATTTAAATTTAAAGTTTTGAATTGTGACTGTATTTTAGTTATTTTTTAGTTTCTAACACTCACGAATTGTGACTGTATTTTAGTTATTTTTTGGTTTCTAACACACCATTTCAGTGATTGTGTGACCATAGTTGAGAAATTCTGTTTTAATTTTATTTTTATTTTACCACGAGTTCATTGCATTTTTGAAATGAGTGAGAAAAACATAAAATAGAAAATGAAAATTGAGTATATCAAGACAGTGTGGAAATGATTTTTTCATAACAAATCACATGGGTAAACTGCTTTGTTTAACAAACATTTTCCTAGCTTTTGTGATTTTGGTTGGGTTAGGTTAGTTATAGTAGGACATGATTTATTCTGCTATGGCTTTAAAAGTTTTAATGTCTTATGTATGCTCTTAATTTTGTTATGTCTTAATTAGCATTATATATAATTTTATGTCTTTTTTAACATTATATAATTTTCTATATTACTTTTACTATCTTTATTATGTTTGTAATATTCACGTGTATATTTTTGCTGTATAATATTTGAATGTTGTTCTAATGTTCCGAATTGTACAATGATCTGTTATTAGATTTTTGAATATGATTGTTCTATTCGATAATGTTCCGTTAAAGATGGTATTTAAGTAAATGTATGGTACTGAAGAGGGACCTAAACATAGGTCCGAAAACGTTATACCATAGTAAACTCGTTTTTACTTACTGTTAGAGCTGTTTTGACTTATCTTTGGTATTAAGCAAGTAGTTTTCTCCATATTGTTATAGGTTAGTTATATTACACTGCCATATCCTCATGGGATATTCTGTATCTGGTGGCAACCACTTATATTTGTGATTTTGGTTGGAAAGTAATATCTTTCTCTTCTTGTTTTAAAATTTTATGCCCCCTTTCCAATCAGGGAGATTATTAAGGGGGCAGGACAGCCTGCATTCCAACCATGGGCTGCACCCACACCTGTGGAGAGAGGCTGGATGGTGAAGAAAGGGGATCACTGGCCTGGGCCCAGTACCCCGAAAAAATCCAGGACCAGACCCAGGATGTCAACCTGGGTCCTCCTGCGTGGCACACCAACAGCACTACCACTTGGCCATCGGCCGTCCAGGAAGTAGTATCAACGTTTAGTAATACTTATTGTTGTGAAAGTGCATTTTCTAACATGAAGACAGTTAAGAATTGATTCAGAACCTGCCTTGGAGATTCTTCTCTTTTACATATGATAGATACAATAGGAATGGATGTAAATATCCATCCCTTGTAAATGCTGCTGCCTGCCCTCATTTATCATATTGAATAGGCATAAACTGTTAAAAATATATACATATTCTTTTATATATTTTTAACAGTTTATATTTTATAACTTTTTGCTAATATGCAACATGTTTATTGGATATAATTTTGTAATAAGGTTTGTTAATCTGGAAATAAAATTGGTTTTCAAAAAGCATTATATTTATGCATTCCATTTGATGAGACAATAGCATATCAAATACCAAAGCCCCTCCCCTTTTTTGTAACTGCGGCTCTCCATATCTCTAGAAAACACGGCTATGGTCTTTGGGTTCATTATAATTGGACAGCACTGGTCTAGAATCTCTAGATAGTCAAATATAGTGACGTGTAAAAAATAAGAAGTGATATAAGTTAAAATGCTCATATAGATCTATACAAGTTAGCCATAAATATTTCATTTCTGAAATTTTTGTAACCAAACTAGGATTCATTTAGCAGATAAACAAATAGACTGTGTATTGAAAAGCTATTTTAATAAAAACTCAGTAATTGTAAAACAAATATGATCATTTTTTCATTATTATTGAAATGTGATCTATTTTTTCAATAGAATTAAAATATTAAATAAAAACAAATATAAAACAACTCAATATTATTTGTTTTCATTTGGCACAATTTTTTCTGCCTCATTTTGTTTTTAGGTATTTTTTTAATTAGACATTTTTATGGAAATCTCGAGATCCCCGAGAATTTTCAAAAGGATTCTTGAATCTTGAGAAAGCAAAAAGTTCGGGAAACCACAATCAGCAGTTCCAAGGACAAATAATAGAATTTTACTATTGCAATTATACAGGATCTAATCAGTTCATTGCAATTGTATTTGGGGTTTTCAAAAAGGGCTGTAACAAGTTTCTGATGATGGTTCCTAAATGTTTTCTGGCCAAAATTTCTTTTTTTTAATGATTTTTATGAAAATTTATTTAATTAAATATTTTTTGGAAAATTCACCTGTCCTCTTTACTTTCTATATTTCTAAATTACTGTGCATATATTGTTCCAATTATATGTTGAAATAAAATTAATTGCCCAAATTTTTTGCAAAAATTATTATAGATAACACTAAAATTTTGCTTAATTCTTTAAAATAGGCAATACTTTTTACTAATTGTTGATTTTTTTTTATAAATTTAATATTGTAATATTTTAATAAATTCATGTAAATATTCAAATAATTACACAACATATCTTAATATTCATTAATCAAAATTTGCATATTAATTGATTTTTATCGATTTTCTTTGAAAATATGGACTTGGAAATATAAATATGGATTTTATATTAATAAGCAATAATATTTCAGTTTGTTTTTGTTTACTGACTTTTAGCTATCTTATATTTAATATTAAAAAATTACAAACCCATTAATTGGATGTGAACTACTTTTCTCTGGAGGTACAATCTTCTTAATAGTACACTGTTGCCTATTATAAATATATTACAATTAAGAAATTTATGAAATTAAAATAAATTTTGTTTTTAATGTATTAAGTTCATAAAATAAATCATTTTAAACTTATCTAAAAATACAAAATTTAAATTATTTCATTTCTAAGTGGCTGAATGTTAGTACACTTTTCAAAACAGACACAGTGGGTGATTGGTTAACAAACATAATCCGTTCAAAGACAATGTTCATTATCCGAATTGTGTCTTAACTGATCATTGATTTACATAGGTTTTTATGGGAATTTGATTAATTTGTTCTGGAGACCCAAAACAAATAAAAAATTATATAATTTCTTACTACGTTTATTCATATGTAATAACAATAATATATATACACTTTCTTATTACGTTTATTTATATGTAATAACCATAATATATACATACATAACATTTTAATCTATTATATGTTTATTTTTTCCATTAAAGAATCTGTCCAATGTCGATTGCTTTTCTCTCTTCTTCAAGATTTTTCGGAAGTGATTAATAGCATTGTTGTTTTAAAAATCCCCAAGCCTATTGACCTCAACTTGGTATGGGTGGCATTTAGATCTCCCCAAGAGATCCTCAAGCCTATTGACCTTAACTTGGTATGGGTGCCATTTTAACTAGGATCCCCAAGCCTATTGACCTCAACCTGGTATGGGTGCCATTCTAACATAAATATTGTAAAATCTCTCTCTTACCTTCTTTAATAAATCTTTGATTTGTTTAAGTGTAAAATCTCTCTCTTACCTTCTTTAATAAATCTTTGATTTGTTTTTTAGTTGTCTCCGAGTTCATTTTAATCAGGAAAAACTACTGGTCTCCTATCTTTATCCATATCTCCACGAATGCACAAAGCCTAAGCTGTCATTCTGTTAGATTAGTTAAGCCACCATATCCTATGAAATATTCTTATCTGGAGCAGCCACTTATACAGCTCATCACAGGCTGACCAACACCCATGATGGAGCCAACTGGATAGTTGAAGGATGAGGTTGAACAGGCCGGCCCAGACCCCTCCTGAAAAACTGGAGTGGGTCTGGATCCTCCAGGATGATAAGCCACAGCTTTATTACACGGCCATCTGGCCAACCTGTCATTCCATCAGTCTGTGGGTCCCACAGTTTGTTCTAGGAAGTGTTCATTAACCAAACAGTTTGTTAACTGATCACCCACTGTATTTATAATTTGCAATAATTTTTTAAAGATACGAAAAAACAATAATATATTTCTATAAATAGTTACATTAAATTAAAACTCATAATAAAAAAATCAAACATAATGAATATGATGTATATAAAATATTTATAAACTACATTAATAAATCAGCATACTATCTGTAATAAAAATCTGAAATTTTTATAAAATTTTGCATAAATTTAATAACTGTTCCATGCTTACATCTTTGCCCCAATCTACTTATCTTATTGTACACTGCTCTTACATCATCCATAAATTGATATCTTAGTTGTAAGTTACAATTCAAAGTATGCAAATTGTTTTCTTCCTCTTGAATACCACCCGTTTATTTCAACCTACAGATCAAGACTCAATCATTAATTTTAATTCAATATTAAACTTGTTATGCTTAGTCAATGTTGAAACAATTATTAAGGAAGATAAAGATTGCATAGTGAAGGACAATCAGCCAGCATAGAATTTTTGTTAGATGTAACTTTAAAACTATAGTCGACGACAAGTTAAGAATGTAGCACTGTGGAAGCTATGCCGGTCTATTCACTGGATTAGCAGAAGATATCAATACGCGGGACTGTACGATTATCAATAATAGGGAGGAACGGTTTTTAAAAAGGGGAGAATAACTTATAGTATTGCTACTGATTTATATAGAATTTATTTTTACACTTCTAAACAATTTTTTAAAATCAATATTGTCGTTACTGATAAGATATTAAATATTGTATTTTTATTTGCTTATGATAAATAAAACGTTTATTTATAAATTTATTTTATTTATTAACAAGATACATTGGCAAAACCCAAAAGGATAGGGTATCAAGAGCCTCCCCATAATAAAAAAAATGTTTTAAATTGACTAGGCACCTCTTTATCAAAATTTGTGGCCCTGAAAAGGGCCTTTATATATGAAAAATCCGTCGATATCTACCCAATCACTCAGTTTCCTCGGCAGTTTCGGTGCTACTGAAATTATCGACGATTATCAAATTTTCTTCATTTCCGTCGATTAGACCATCTAACTCCCACATTTTTTCCTCTACCTTCTGAACATGATTAATGTAATTTTTCCAGTGTTCGGATGTTACTTTTGAAATACCTTCATAAGCTAATCTTTCGACATCACTAATTTTAAAAGTTCTATTATTGGTAGCCACATATCCTTTTACTTCGGCCCACACCATTTCGATAGGATTGAGTTCGCAGTGATACGGAGGGAGTCGCAGAACAGAATGTCCTTCGCTGGCAGCCAGAGAATCTATTCTATACATTTCGTATTTTTCTTTTACCGAATCTACAATCTGCAACAGTTCAGCTTTTACGTTATCAGGATGCCAAGGAAGACCTTTCCTGTTTAGCCAAGACTGAATATCACATTTCTTCCATGATCTGTTTGGGATTTTTTCAAGTTTAACACTATGATATGGTGCGTTATCCATAATAATTGTGCTGTTTGGCTGTATATTCGGTAGAAGTTTCGTTTTGAACCACTGTTCAAAGTGATTTCCATCCATTTCTTCATGATAATCAGCCTTCTTCGTTTTTGATTGGAATAAGTCAAGCGCACCTTCAACGAAGCCATTTTCGTTTCCCACGTGAAGCATTATTAGTCGTCCACCTTTCCCTGATGGTGCTTTCAATCCTGTAGAGAGACCAGAATAAAAAGCTTGTCGAGAACTCTCAATACTGGTGTCTTGCCACACTTTAGTTTTGGTGTGGCCTGCATTTATCCATGTTTCATCTAAATAATAACAGGGAACTCCTTCTTTCCTCAGTTGCTTAATAGCTCGTAAATATTTTCTTCTCCAAAGTATAATGTCATCACGATCTATTAAAGCATTATCCTGTTTGCGTTTGCTATATATAAAGCCCATACTATTTAATAAGCGTTGAAAAGATCTTAACGTAAGGGTTGGCAGATCATCATCGCTATTTACCTCGGATAGAACTTTTGCGGCGGTTGGAATCTCGTTGCGTAGATAGAAGGAATGAATCTTACGACGGATACAGGACAATTCAAAATCGTCGTACTTTTTCAACCTGTCTCGTATTCCAACAGCACCGACACGTTTACGAGATGGAGAACAAGGCTTACCAGTTTTTCGAACTTCTGCCTTCAATTTAAAAATTGTTGCAACTCCTACTCCTGTTAAGTCACTTGTCATAGTAACTAATGACCGAATAGATATCGACGGATTTTGCATTCGAAGTTTTGAATATACATTCAAAACGATCTGCCGTGTTTGGCTATTCAAAACAATTCCTCTTCCGAAACAACGATAGAACTTCTTTGGAGATGACGACGCCATGATGAAAAGAAATGAATGATGGGTAAATATTTAAAAATGAATTATTTTCGTATTTTTTATACTGTTGATTTTTAATCATTAACACATAGATTTTAGTATTTTAGGTATTTCACACTGCATGTCAGTTTCTGTTTTGATAACGATATCATTAAATTATTCGCGTTACTGTGAAGGACTATTTCTTATGTTGGAGTGATAAAGCTGTAAACAATATCTACAGCTTCTACAGTGCTACATTCTTAACTTGTCGTCAACTATAGTATCAAATGCTATCCTTTCACTCTGATAGTTGATCAAGAGCATTTTAACAGTTCCTTGTTTAATAATTTACAATTGGAGAGCAATATAAGTCAAAAAAGAAGATTCTATAATTCTAACATGACTGGATGAACTATAGTAGATATTGGAATGGCCTGCCACTAAGTATCCAATAGGACAGAGTGCAGTATATTGTTAGATAAAAGGACATTCAAAGGCTTTTGAAAAGCCTAAGTATTGTGAAAGATTTTAATTTTAAAAAGGAATAAAAGTTAATTTTTTTATTTACTTATGTTGAAAGGGAAACATCAGCCATTATTTCACATCATTTATATAATTTATTAAAAAATAATTTAGAAAACAAATTGGTTGAATGTCAGCAAATAATACAAATTTTGAAATAAAAAGTTTAGACAATGTTATATAAAAATGATGAATAAATTAAACCAATTCTTGAAACTGGATTATTGTTCACCATTATATGAAACTCATTAAATATTGTTACTGAGCTGATGCAAATACATGTTGAGGCTATTATACAAAAAATTTATCTATATTTTTCTAGATTTACTGTCTTTCAGCTGAAGTCATATTCTTACTTCATAAATTCATAAGTATTATATTTCCACAAATCAAACAAACATATAGAAAACAACATAATTTCTATAAGTGAGGTTAAACTAGTTTGAATAATTTTAAAAATAAAAAATTATTATAGTCAATTAAATCCATCTCTCCGCCTTTTCAGAAAAATAACAAGCACCACAGTACTTAAGCAAGAATACATTTTATTTGGAAACATTTCCAGCAAGACACTTGCCCTCTTCAGCCATATCAACTCACTAAAATGTAGACCTAGGATTCTCAGAGGCATTTAAACTATTACATTTAAAAAATAATAATAAACACATGTGGCCCTTCCTTCAGCATCTGTTATTCTATTATCACACTCATTTAAATGCTTCTCTCTCTATATATGTAATCATTCCAAGTTATAAACAAAAACAGATAGAGGAGAAAAAAAATAGCATAATATATATAAAAATCCCTTCTAAATAATTCAGGAAGCACATTAAATAAATTTAAATATATTACAACATATTAGGGGGAAAATTGACTGATATTACAAAAATTCTTTTAAAAATAACTTTTTTTACTTATATACTACATTAAAACTAAACACAATTACCAAATTATGTAACTGAGAAACCAGGTTATTTCTCTTAAACATAAGAATCAAAGATGTTACACAAATTAATATTTTCCCTACTTACATTAATAATAATAAATCACACTTTATTCTAAGAATTAGTAGGCATCTTTTAATACTTTCTGAATTTTTATCTTGATCTTCCTGCTCATTCCCTGTTGCTCCTGCATCAGCTGCATCTAACATTCTACCTTCTAATTATTCTGCCTACAGTGGGTCACAAAAGTATTCGGCCACCCTTCACATCCCGCAATGCTAAGTAGGTTAAAAGTCGGAAATGTAGAAAAAGAAAAAACAAATGTTTTATAGGATAGCTATATTTGCCCTTTAATGTTACGTACAAAAAATGATATCAAATACACTCAAAATTCAAAAAAGTAATAAGATAAACAAGAAACGAGACGAAACCACCCCCACAAAAGTATTTGGCTATCCTGTAAAATGCAAATTCCTGGACGTAGTAATCATGTGCTACTGTTAAGACATAAATAAGAGGCGTTGTAACAGAGAACTGTGAATACTGTGAGTTTAAAAATGGTTAAAACGTGAGAGCTTAGTTTAGAGGAAAGGAAAACCATTATCGACATGAATAAACAGAATCTGTCACAAAGACAAATATCGGAAGTGACTGGAATCCCACGTTCAACAGTGCAAAGTGTGCTGAAAAGATATCAGCAAGGAAACATACTGAATAAATGCAGAATTGGGAAACCAAAGATTTTGAACCATAGTGAAGAGAGGTACCTTGTTGTTGAATCAGCCAGGGAAATTCTCTCTAACGTTGCAACATTTTCCAGAAAAAATTTAAGTGTAGAAATGGTTCGTCAAACATTACGAAATAGTGGATATAACGGATGTGTTGCTAGAAAGAAGCCCTGGATAGGTGAGAAAAACAGGAAAAAGAGACTGGAGTTTGCAAAACGTTATGTTAATGAGGATGAGAATTTCTGGAACGCCGTCATATTTAGTGACGAATCGAAGTTCAAGATTTTTAACACTAGTAAGAGGAAAATTGTTTGGCGAAAGCCCCGGTCAGAGTTTGAACCACGCATCTCTGTGCTACCGTCAAGTACAGTGGAGGATCTGTAATGGTCTGGGGTTGTATGTCAGCAGCTGGGGTGGGTACACTGGAATTTATTGATGGCACAATGGATCAGTATCGATACATTGATATTTTGAAACGAAACGTAAAGAAGAGTGCTCAGGAATTAGGATTAACAGACAGATTCTTTTCCAACAGGACAACGATCCGAAGCATACAGCGTTGAATACCAAGTTGTGGCTATTATATAACGTTCCTAAATGTCTTGAAACCCCACCTCAGTCACAAGATTTGAACCCAATTGAACATTTATGGGGATACATGAAGAAAATGTTACATAACATTTCAATAACAAAAATGCTTTGAAACAGCATCTTCAAAGTGAATGAGATAAACTTGGTTCTAATGTGACCAAAAAATTAGTCGAATCAATGCCTTCCAGACTGAAAGCAGTCATACATGCAAGAGGTAATGTGACAAAATATTAGATGCATTTGTTTTATTAGTTTAAATTGCAGTTTTCCTTTTCTGCGACAGGATGGCCGAGTACTTTTGTGTGAATGGTTTCGTCTCGTTTCTTGTTTACCTTATTACTTTCTTGAATTTTGAGTGTATTTAATATCATTTTTTGTACGTAACATTAAGGGGCAAATATAGCTATCATATAAAACATTTGTTTTTTTCTTTTTCTACATTTCCGACTTTTAACCCGCTTAACATTGCGGGATGTGAAGGATGGCCGAATACTTTTGTGACCCACTGTATTTCTTTCTGCTTATTATCATATCTATTATAATAATAAATACTTTTATTTAATATTCTATTATTGTAACAAATGTGATGATAAGCAGGAAGAATATGAGTATATGAAGAAGTGAGAAAGAATGGATATAACAAATACAAAAGTGACAGTTTTTTACAAATATCAAAAACAAAAATATAACTGTTTGAACAAAGGGATAAACAAAGATACAGAAATTTAAATATTGTACAACAATAAGTAAGTTAAGCAAGCATATTGAAGATAAAGGGAAATTGGTATTTAAAAGAAAGAATACGATTTTGAATATGCTCTGAAATGAAAAAACAACTGATCCCAACCCTAAAGAAACATGGGGTATATGAGATTCTGACATGGGGTATATGTAAGAAATATTATTTTTAACCCTTTTAGTGCCAGAGATTTCTGCTTATAATTGTGTGGAGTCGACTAATTAAAGTTAGCCTAATCAATATGCAAAAATTAGGTTGAAATCTCACTTAATTTTCATCAATTGAAATTTATGGAATTAATAGCATTTTTCTCTCTTTTTCTAACAGTAAGAATTTTTTCAAATTCTCATTCCTTATATTCGTTTGCCAAAAATACGATTTTTTTATACAAAACCTTAGCCATCCCATAAAAATGATTATACAGATTTGTTTTTACTTGCTTTTATGACACTGATCCTAAATTTATTTATGGTCGAATACATTCCTAAATAAATTTTTGGTATATTAATGATATTGCTTAATGTACTAGCCTTTTTATTATATTTCCATTAAAATGATTTGTATTTTTAAATTGTGTTATCTCTGCTGAACAAAATAAGCCATGAATGAAGAAATTTGGACCATATTTTCAGAAATTAAAAAAAAAAAAAAAAAAAAAAAAAAAAAAAAAAAAAAAAAAAAAAAAAAAAAAAAAAAAAAAAAAAAAAAAAAAAAAATATCTTTCATTCAATAAAGTTGTTATATTATTATTAAAAAACTGCATAATTTCAATGAAATATTAATATATTTTATAAATAATCTATATTTTATATTTATTATCTTGTTCTTTATTTCATATGTATAATTTTTAGCTGCATTTTTATAAATTTTCTAATTTATATTGAAAAATCCTAACATATGCAAAAATGGTAATATTTTTTCTATTGCTGTAATTGGACTGCAGATGGTTTAGCAATCCAGCCAATACTACTCACATGAGGTAAAGTAGGCTTTCCCACAATTTCCCAGGAAAAAAGTGGTAATAGCAATTGATCAAAAGTGCTACACCTATATAAATGGCTGGAGTGTGTTTACATTTTTGATTTTTGTCTAAGTATTGGTGAAAATGAAACAAAAAATGAACAATTAAGCATATTTTTGTATATATTAATACAATTAACCAATATTTTCCTATTATCTATAATATTTTTATAGTTTTAACATTTTATAGCTCATTGTATGAAAAATTCAAATTTACTAAAAATTTCGAAAATATCATATCTCACAAAACTGGAATATCTGATATATTAGATTACAAAATCAACAAGATGAGATAAAGGAAATCCACACTGTATTAAGCAATTCAATTTTAAACATGTAAGAAAATATAATTAAAAAAAAAATTTCAGTAACTGAAAAAATTTAAGAATCACAATGAAAGGTGGATCTGTGCACTCTCCATAGAAGAGGTTCTCGTAAATTTTTAAAGAAAGATGAAAAATATATCAAAATTGAGAAGAAAGATAAAAAACAGCTCATAGGCAGGAACGTATAATAGAATAAAGTTTTTATTACAAGTAGTAGCGCTTTTGATATAATTATCCTCCTCAGCTACTTTAACTATATAATAAAAACTTTATTCTATTATACATTCCTGCCTATGAGCTGTTTTTTATCTTTCTTAGTGAAAGGTGGATCTTTTCAACTTAAAAAAAAAAAAACTGATTTGTAATAGCTGGATTAATAAAATCAGGATTAAATTTTTTAAACCTTCTTTTATTACTGTTTTGACATTTATATATGGCAAAGGCACACAAGTGTAAATAGGTCATGACACCTATACACATCGTAGGAAACTGAAGGGGTTAAAAGAATTTGTAATATTAGTCAATTTTTTCCCCTAATATATTGTAATATTTATGGATTTCAAACACTCTAAGAATTCTTGGGGAGATTTAATAGAAAAATTATAATCTTCAAGCCTCGCAAGACACCATTTAGCTAGTTTTCGATGTAAAAGGTGGGGGAGCAATATTTCTGCTGGGGAGATTTAATAGAAAAATTATAATCTTCAAGCCTCGC
Organism: Olivierus martensii; assembly: GCA_000484575.1. Classification (NCBI taxonomy): domain Eukaryota; kingdom Metazoa; phylum Arthropoda; class Arachnida; order Scorpiones; family Buthidae; genus Olivierus; species Olivierus martensii. Next base: position 26,738 of record AYEL01091621.1, on the reverse strand, counting down.
AAGACACCATTTAGCTAGGCTTTTTTCGATGTAAAAGGTGGGGGAGCAATATTTCTCCACAATTGGGCGAGCCGAGATGGGATCTTTGTGGGTTTTTATAAAAGTAAAAATTCAAGGGCATGCTGGGTTCGGAACTTTTCTCCTATCTAAAAAAGAGGAAAACCAGGTTTTTTAACAAATTTGGTAATATAAGAACTTAACTTTGAAGTGGGGTCATTAGCCAAAACTTGTGCATTAAGGCTGGTTTATAGTCCAACTGCAGCGACACGTTACGGTAGCTGCGTTCGCTCAGTTTCGTTTACTTTCAACATTTGGCGCCAGAGTGTAACCATACAACTTTGCAACACTAGAAATAACAAACAACGTTCCCATCATTCACAGTTTTACGTATAGCACCATCTATTGGCAATAATATAAACTACAATTTTAATTCCTTAATTTTTAAATTAATTAATAATGATAAAAAATTTTAGCTGTTGCAGAAGTCAAAGGATTAGATCTTTCTAATGATATCCTATTTATAGGAATCGGTATAATAGGTTTAATTACAAAAGGGATATCCACACAACCAGCATAGTTGCCAAATCATCACCCGTGTTCCTGGTTATTTCCTGTGACTTTTACGATTAAAAAGTGATAAAAAAAAATGTGGTTATTAAATCTGGTTAATTAAAAATATTATTATTAAATATTGTAATTTGCTTAATTGATAATTATAAATTAATAAGTGCTCACAAATAAGAATAGGCATTAATTTTTGTCATCTTTTATCCATCGAAAATTTGTAGTATATCATTGTTTTTGTTTTCTCAATTAATAGGATCATACATAATACAAACAAAAAAATTTTTTTGTTTTCACTTAAAAGAGCTGTTAAGTTATTCCATAGATTACAGTAAAGAAGAAAGTGAAGGTAAAAAGTAATATTATAAACATACATATTTTCATTAAACAACTCGTATATTTTTTCAATTAGTTCCAAATTTGTACAATTTTGTTTGCTAACAATCATATAATATTTAAGGAATAAAATAGATTGGATTACAGGAATGGATAATTTATTTCTAAGTTTTGATTTAATTACATTATAATGGGAGAATACATGTTCCACTACTGCATTAGAAATAGGTAAGGATTAAAAAAAAACATAGCTAATTACAAATCTCTTTAAAGTGCAAATTGTTTGCAGCATTAACATCTGATTGTACTTCAATCCAAAATTGTATTGTATCCTCAACATTCTTCCATTTTTTGTGCGATAAATTGTCCCATTGACATTCTATTTCATTAATGTCATTATTAAATCTTGAAAACAGATGAGCTATAGCTGAAATCTTATATTTTGAGATGTTGCTATTTTTGAATGAAAAAGTGTGCCTTTTTTGATAACATCAATATTGTTTGGCAAATGATGTTTAATTTGACTGCATAATTTTAGCAAAAATGATTTTCATCTCTAACTTTTTTTAAATCATCATAATTAATTTTTTTATTAATTTCACTAAACTCATAATCAAAATACAAAGAGCTAAAATGCATTGAATATTTTTTTGACATCAAAATTAAAAATATCTCTATCTAGTAATCTTTCTAAATGAGTTGGAATTACAATCATCTTAAGTAATTGCTTGTATAACATCATTAAATCTTCGAATAATTTGCTTGATTCAATATGATCATATTGAAATATATTGTTAACATCACATAACCCATTTTTAAAATTGCTTTTAAAAATATTAAATATGCTTTATAAGCTTACAATGTTTGGAAATACTCCCGAAACATTGCATTGGGTTCGACCTCGCACCTCCTCCCTACTGGTCTTCCGAATCGACTTAATCTTAATATGAATGTCAATTTCATTGGCATCTAGCCATCTCAACACTGACTCGTACCAATGCTCCATTTAAACAACACTTTTATTAAATAGCAAAAAATTTAACTTACAATAAAATGTTATAATGAACAAGTCTCGCCTGTACAATAAAGGTTAAGCACGTATCTCCAACGCTGAAGTCGCTTACTTCAAAACCAAGTTTTGTTAGGTCCAGATGTTCTATTAACATGAATCCACCAGTACCACAGATGACAGAACATACAACAGGACGAGACTCCCAGCGCCGTCTTCTGGTATACTTTCAAGTTGAATAAATTTACTCTTCCAATTAGAAACAAAATTTCGTATAAAATAAAATAACAATATATTAAGTGTACAAAATATCACATTCTGTATTCGATAAAAATTACAATTCATATTAGCAGGAACAAACAATCGGGTGTATGACAGGACAAACATCATGGCGGCGCACATCCACTCCCTCTTCACAAGTAAGTTAAACGTTATACAAAACTTAATTACTTGACAATTGTCACACCGCATCAGCCCCACAGTCCAAAACCTCACAGGCTATGATTGTCATGATATTTAATAATTGTTCAGCTGCAAAATTTTTATCATATTCATATGACAAACGAAAAAATAACAACAATTTATCCAATTGAGATAAAATTGTTTTAACTACATGATAATGTGCTAACCATCTTGTACTATTAAATTTTTTGAATCTTATTAGGTGAATTATTTTCATTCATGGCAACAAATAAAGTTTTATATTCACAAATTCTTTTAGGACTGTGGCTAAAAAAATTATGAGCTTCTCACCAATAAACCAAAGCACTCTTAGCAGTTGAGATCACTCCTAACTTCTTAATTTAGTAGCAAACGTTTTCGGTAATTCCACCATCTTCAGACTACCAAAATTCAAATAATTTTGAACATTTAACCATTTATTTATGGTAACAAGACGTTGCTATGATAACTTATTCTCAATCAGAATTTCTTTTTTCAAATCTGATTATTTCAGTTCTATAGTCAACACATACCTACATAACATATATAAAACACTAACATATATAGTATACTTATACATATATCGTCTATATTAAATATGAAGAAAAACAACTTGCTTAATTCAAAATACAAGTTCACACAGCTCTATTAGCAAGTATTAAAATTCTTGTAATACTTGCTAATAGAGCTGTGTGAACTTGTATGTATCGTCTAATGAGGTATACTTCGGTATATGCTATAAAATGTTACAGTCCATACTTTTCACCCTCTTTATAATTATATCCTTCTCTCTAATGTTCCCATTGCATAAATCCATGATGGAGGGAGCTCCATTGCTGGTCTATCATTCAAATGAAACTCAAACCTTGTCCCAAAGGATAAAAGAGCACAAAAATGTCATTGCCAAAGGGAAATTAATTACAGCACTGGCAATAAAAGCATATAATAAGGACCTACACATAGAATGGGACAATGCTGAAATTGTAAAACCCATCAAAAAGATTAAACAGGCCATAACAACAGAAACACTAGAGAGATACTGAGGAGACAAAATACAGAAAACTTATTGAATGATAGACTAGCAACGGAGCTCCCTCCCACATGCAATGGGTATGTAATGGAAACACTAGAGAGGAGGATACAATTATAAAGAGGATGAAAAGTATGGACTGTAACATTTTATAGCATATACCGAAGTATACCTCGTTAGATGATATATGTATAAGCATACTATATATGTTAGTGTTTTATACATGCTATGTAGGTATGTGTTAACTATAGAACTTAAATAATTGGATTTGAAAAAAGAAATTCTGATTGAGAATAAGTTACCATAGCAATGTCTTGTTACCATAAATAAACGGTTAAATGTTCAAACTTATTCGAATTTTGGTAGCCTGAAAATGGTAGAATTACCGACAACGTTTGCTACTAAATTAAGAAATTAGGAGTGATCTCAACTGCTAAGAGTGCTTTGGTTTATTGGTGAGTTAGAAGAGTATAAGCAGTAACTATAAACAACTGAGTTCTGCTGCTCTACTGACACAATAAATTTACTATATTCACACTGAATAAATAAATTTTATTATAAACCTTATTTTAAATTAGTAAAAGACTTACAACTATAAGAAATCACAACAAGTATAAACAACTGAGTTCCGCTGCTTCTACTGACAAAAGAAATCACAAGTACTTGAACCAGGATAAAAACTAATTTTATAGAGATATATATAATATATATTACATATACTAATAATACTATTGTTTTCCATATATATAATATGCACTACATATACTAATAATACAATCTCTTTCCGGTACAGTATGTATTATGAGCTTCTCTAACCAAATAATCTAACTGTCTTGGAAGACATTCACAGGCTTTTTCAGCATATAAAAGTAAGGAGTGGCAAATACATTTAAAAATAATTAGATCTAGAACATCATTTTTTAAAAGTGAATATAAAGAATTAAATCATAACATTGGTTTTATCAAGGCTGATTCCTTTTAAATTGCTTAATTTTAAGCCATCCTTTCTTAAAATTTCTTTCAACGAATTATATAAAACAACAGCAGAGGCATTTTCAATTTCAATTAATTTATAGAATGTAGTAACTATATTTTTCCATTTTTTTTTTAATTATATTTTATCATAATACATACTATTTATTGTCAGGATCATCATTAATTATATATAAGAAGATTTACTTACTTTAATGTTTATAATAATATAATTTCACTTTTCACTTTCTTCTTATATATAATTAATCAAATAATCTGACAACTCAAACACGTGAAAAACAAAAAATTAAATTTTTATTTCCGTAGAACTTTCGGCTTAACGAAGCCATCATCAGCGGTTGTTTTTTCGAATAAGAATAATCATTAGGATCCTAATGATTATTCTTATTAAAAAAAACAACCGCTGATGATGGCTTCGTTAAGCCGAAAGTTCTACGGAAATAAAAATTTAATTTTTTGTTTTTCACGTGTTTGAGTTGTCAGATTATTTGATTAATTATATATAAGAAGAAAGTGAAAAGTGAAATTATATTATTATAAACATTAAAGTAAATCATTAAACAATGTTGGTAAGATGACATTCTTTATGATCATTGTATATTTCATACGATGTATTTTCAAATTGCCTAGTAAATGTGATGAAGAATCCAGATGTGACAGATGCTAATGAAGAATGTTCAGCAATAAAAAGTACTAATTTCATTTCTCCTTTTTTAATGTCTTTTAAGGTTACAGGTTGAACTTTTACTTTTAATGGTTAACAACGTCTGGTTGCTTTTTCCCTTTCAACATGATGCTGATGCTTCGTCGTTTTGCTGTGATCCTGTAGAGTTGTTTTGTTTGCTTTAAGCTGTAGGGCAATATTTGCAGTATTCAAAGCTATATGGCAATATTACCATATGATATCCAATCTATTAAAAGAATGGTTGGGCCAGATGATATCCAATCTATTAAAAGAACATTTCTGTATTACTATGTGATTCATTATCATTTGATAATGAATCAACATAGTAATGCAGAAATGACATTTGATGTAAAGTCCATAAAAAAAATCATATCTTTGAATAATGGATCTTTTTCCTATTTTAATGTGTATTTTTGAAGTGTATAATCTGGTTTTTCTGTATTTTTAACTCACATGCTCCTCTGTGTCAGTGACATGGCATGTTGTTTGTGATAAAATGTGGTTAGTTCTAATGGTCTCTGGTGTATAGTCGTTGTAGAGTTTTCAGAAACTACGTCAGTTTTATATACTATCGTCAACTTACCATGCAGCTTAAAAACAATTTTTGAACTAGATTTTGATGGGAATGGAAATGTTGTTACTAGGGTGCTTAGTCAGCTGATTTACATAAAACATCCAGGACAATATGCAAATCCCAGTCTCAAACTCAGCAAATCAAGTGATTTTTTTTTACTGAAATGAATTATTAAAAATTTTCTGGTCAAAACAGCGGTTATGATTTTTTTGTGGTTAAAAATATGGTTATAAATAAATTCCGGCTAAAATGTGGCTATTAAATTTTTTTCTGGTCATAACTGGAAATCAGTTAACTTGGCAACTCTGACATCCAGCCAGCCAAACACATTTTGCTGATTAATATATATATGATTATTGATATTTCATATAATTTATAAGCTTATATTAAAAACAATTATTATTTGATTTTTCCTTAAATAGAGATCAATTTTGTTTGCTATATCTGAGATTTTTCTTGCGTGTCATAGACTCTGTTAGGATGTTACTATAATTTATGATTTATTTATTGTATTATATTTCCAAAATCAAATATATATCTGATCCCAAGGGTTTTGGATAAGAGACTGAATCTGTACTAATTTTAATTTCTAGATATAAGAGATTGTTATTAATTTTTGTATCTGATTTTAATTTATAACAGGACTATAACAAATGAAAGAAAAAATCATCCACTCAATTGATAGCATAAACCCAGAATTTAAATCCGTGTCTTCATCTTGAAGTACCAAAAAATTTAAATATTTGAAATTAATATTCATTTAAATTTTTATTTCAGTGCCTGCAGACATTATTTGTTGTCAGCACCAGCTCAATGTTGGTAATGGACCAACGTACCCTTCAAATCAAATATCGCATCCCTGCAACAGACATTTTCAGAATATCTTTAAGTCCATACATGGATGATATTGCAGTTTTTCATGTTAGAGCTGTAAGTATTAAAATTCAAATGTATTATATAGCTTCAGTTTCTTTTACATTCCAAAGTTATGTATTATTAAACATAATAATATAATATTAATTTGATGATAATATATTTAATATTGCATTAATTCTATATAAAATTAGTATAATTATTTAATATAAAAAATTTAATTATTAGTTTGGCACTATAATCATATAATTATTTTCTTCTATAAATTTAATATAAAAGATCTTTTATAAGACATCAGTTCTAATGAGAAATATTTTTTATGACTGCAGATATGGCCATAATGGTCTTAATTCTCATATTTCTATAATTTTACTGTAAATGTATTTTTTTTTAAATTAATTCCTTTGATGATAAACTTATGTAATAGATATTAGTCCGTAAACTTAACAAAATTATGATAAAAATAATCATTTATACTCTTATAGTACATATTTTCAAAAGTAACATAATTCCTAATTATTTGCAGAAGTGTTATAATTTAAATTTTGTAAAATTATTCTAAAAAGATTTTCAAAAAACAAATATTTTGTAATGAGGTTGTAAATATGTTAAGCATATAATACAAGAAATAACAGATGAAAAACACAGAAGTAGATTAAAATGGAATAAAAATTTTTAATTACTGCCAGAGAGGACCTTTGAACCGATGGTGGCGGCTTAAAGAGGTTTGACTGTACTTATAAATCCTATCTCATAAACCATAATAGATAGGCAAACATTTCCAATTATAAACTTGTTCAGCATTCACATGACTTCCTATTTGTTGGCATTAACAGATTTTTGAAATCTATGATAGTTATCAAGTTATTTGGAAGGATACAGACTTTTCTTCCACTCTGTATAAGTACTATGTTTATACCATGAATGTAAACATATACCTATTTTAAAGTGACAAAAGCAATTGAAAGACAAAGATCGAAAATGAGCGCAAAGAGCATGATAATTGATATAAGAATCAATAAAAAAAATCTAATTTTTATTTATCGATTATCCTGCTCTTTGTGCTCATTTTCGATCTTTGTTTAAAATTGGAGCAGCGTATTTCGAATCTTAATAGCAGTTGAAAGATAAATTGACTAAGTAAAAAAAAAAAATAGGATTTTGTTCCTAAAGGTAGTATCTATAAAATATATCAATAACAATATATTAAAAGGTTAAGGAGCATTGCATTTAGCATGATTTTAGTAATTACATGGATTAACTTAAAAAAAATAAATTTTCCACTTTAATTGGATGAGAAAAAAAATAAAATGGAATTAATCTTTTTAATATGTATAAAAGATATATATTTTATTTGTAATATATATCTATTTATCAAAAATTTGCACAATACTAGGATAAAAAATTTTAATGTGACTTGAGAAATGTTTTCAGCCATATAGAAGAAGTGTCAGTAGTGAAAGAAGATTTTTACTATAAGCTTCCACAATACTAGGATAAAAAATTTTAATGTGACTTGAGAAATGTTTTCAGCCATATAGAAGTTGTCTTCTTCACCATCAGTAGTGGAAGAAGATTTTTACTATACCCTTCCTCCTCTTCAAATTTTTAGTTTTATACTTAAGTCTTTCATAAACAATCTCCATTCCAGATCTAAACATGATTTATAAAAGAGATATAAAGACAATGATATGGAGGAGAGAAAGAATAAGGCTTTTACCAAATATAGATGTGAAAAGAATATGTAAGTGAATAAAAAATTAATGGGCAAATATATTAAATTAATAAAAAAAAGTATATTGCAAGGATAAATAGTGTTTTAAATGATTTAGTCTGAAAAATATAATTATAACAGGATAAAAATATAAAATAAAAGACCATTGAAAAATAAGACTATTGTTTTATGTGAAAACATGTTCAATAATTCAATAAATGGGAATATAATAAAATAGTTCTATACTTTAATCTCTCTTATTTCCATAGTAAACCTCCTTTAGTATAAATTATTTAAATTTTATTACTATAAAATGTTTTTATAATTTGATTTTTTTACTGTGTATGTTAATGTAAACAAATCTTGTTTCAATAATCATAATACAAAAAAAAAGAGACTGAAGGACAAGCAAATTTTTTTATAAATACTTAAATTAGCATTTAAGAGGAACAAATACTCTTTAATAATGGAATTCTATAATTGGATTATAAAATAATGTTTTCAGCTTTTCAACCCTCATCTGTTGCTTTATTCTACATTTAATATTTCTATAATACATATGATTATAATCAAATTAGAAATTCTTTTTTTCAACAATAGTCTTATTTTTCAATGGTCTTTTATTTTATACTTTTATCCTGTTATAATTAAGGAGCTTATTTTCAAAACACGTTATTTCCATTTTTTTCAATTTTACAGGAAACAAAAAAAACTGTGAGGAAAGTGAACATTGCAAATGTTTACAGAGTTTCTTTTCCCACCAGTAAATATTAGTAAAATACAATGTTGATTAGTAGTTTCAAAAGCATAGGACCTTGAGAATTCGTATAAAAAATATCTGAAATTTGGAAATAATGTTTTTTTGAAAGTTAACAAATTGGAAATAACCTTTATTGATTAGGAAGGTAGGAATTACATATTATGAAATTTCACATTAGAACGATTACTACATACTTTTAATGCGGAAAAATAAACAACCAAAATGATAAAGATTTGTCATAAAGTTTGAATAAGTATTGTGATAAGTTTGTTCACATCCTTCTAACTTAACTAAATAAAATTTATATGATCTTGGAAACTTAAACCCTATGTCCAATGTCTACCTCCATACAGATACATTCATAACAATCTCCATTCCAGATCTAAACATGATTTATAAAAGAGATATAAAGACAATGATATGAAGGAGAGAAAGAATAAGGCTTTTACCAAATGTAGATGTGAAAAGAATGTGTAAGAGAATAAAAAATTAATGGGCAAATATATTAAATTAATAAAAAAAAGTATATTGCAAGGATAAATAGTGTTTTAAATGATTTAGTCTGAAAAAATATGAGGAGCTTATTTCCAAAACGCATTATTTCCACTTTTGGTCAAAATTCAGTATTTGAGTAGAATGCATGTTAGAGTCTGGATTCTATCCAGAAGGGACCATCTGTTGTGTCTACATACATTAATTCTGCCGAAACATGAATGTAAAGTGCGCATATTTTTTTCAAAATGTGTTATTTCGAAGTGGAGAGGAACTGCGTAAAGCAATAAATTTCAAAAAATGTTATTTCTCCTTTAGTAAGAAATAATATTGCCCTTCCTCATCAAAATGAGTTATTTCCAACATTTTGAACATAACCAATGTGTAATATTATTGTATTACTTTCTGGCAATACTGATTATTTTTGTATGTCATTTGCATATGCAAATGTTGAAGAATTTCCTTACTATTATTACAAAAATGGATATACCTGTGAAGTCAGGGAATTAAATATAGGTTCCAGAAAGAGGAAAAGATGTTCAGGAAAAGAAAAAGGGATGCAACAATCTGTCAAGTGAGTATGAATTTAAAAAATCCTCGTATTTTTCTTGCATTAATTTGAATGCAGATATTATATTCTCAATGTATGACTATCTATTACCTTTGTGAGAATGATGGAAATGATTTAAAATGTATTGTTCACAGATACCAAGATAATAATCTGCTTATGGTTGGTTTCAATGAAACTTGCCAGCACAAGGACTCCAAATTTGAATGTGCCAAATTTCAAGTCAGTGATTTGTTGAGAAACCGGCATATCTTTTATTCTAAGACTGGCAAGATAAATCAAGATGTCTACATTACAACATTAGTTGCCCCAGTGAAACCAGAACAGACTTCAAGGACAGTGCATTCTAGAAGAAAGAGAGAATGCAAATTCAGTTGTAATTATTTCCTATTAACCAAGGAAAGGAAATGCATTAAAGTTTGTCAGAACTTATTTTTGAAAGTATTTTCTCTGGGTAAAACTAGATTACGAAATATTTGTAAAACTGCTCATGATTGTGGAGTTATAAAAGAAAGAAGAGATGGAGACAGAAAGACAAAGATATTTGCAAGAAAGCATGATAGCATTAAGAATTTTATATGCAAGCTACCAGCAAAGGAGAGTCATTATAATCGCCTTAAAAGTAAAAGAATCTATCTGTCATCTGATTTGAGCATTAGCAAATTGCACCACATTTATAACTCTACTGTGGAAGAGAGCTTAAAGGTTAAGCATAGTTTTTTCAGATCAGTCTTTAATAATGACTTCAACATAGGATTTAAGAGTCCAGCTTCTGATGCAGCCTGTGTGTACTTTTAACAAATAAAATAAAATCTGAAAATGATACAAACAAACAAAAGGAATTCATGATACAAAAACGGATTATTTATACATTATAGATTAAGAGCCAATGCATTTTATTCGTCGATTACAGAATCTCCAGAAGGAAGCATCAGTTTTTGTTTTGACCTGCAACAAATTCTTCCATTGCCAAAACCACCCATCCAGGAAAGCTTTTACACCAGACAAATGAATTTTTATAATTTATGTATTGTTGACATGCTATCAAAATACCCGAATTTTTTTTGTTGGACTGAAAGCCAAAGTGGATAAAAATGTACTGAAATCGGATCTGTGATATATTATCTTAAAAACCTGCATATTACTGATAATATTACTCACCTATGCTTATTTAATGATGGGTGTGGGAACAGAATAAGAATTCTTATATTATCTTTGTACTAATGTATTGGTTGGTTAAAAAATCACCATATTCACTACAATATATACAAATCACATACCCAGTACGTGGTCACAGTTTCCTCCCTGCAGATCGCATTTTCGGAAGGGTAGAAAAGACCATGAAAGCACACTCTGATATAACTAAAAAGGAGGAATACGTTGACTTGCTATCAAATTATTTAGAGAAGGTATTTGCAAGAAAGCATGATAGCATTAAGAATTTTATACGTAAACTACCAGCAAAGAAGAGTCATTATAATCGCCTTAAAAGTAAAAGAATCTATCTGTAAGCTGATTTGAGCATTAGCAAATTGCACCGCAAAGGAGAGTCATTATAATCGCCTTAAAAGTAAAAGAATCTATCTGTCATCTGATTTGAGCATTAGCAAATTGCACCGCATTTATAACTCTATTGTGGAAGAGAGCTTAAAGGTTAAGCATAGTTTTTTCAGATCAGTCTTTAATAATGACTTCAACATAGGATTTAAGAGTCCAGCTTCTGACGCTTGCAGCCTGTGTGTACTTTTAACAAATAAAATAAAATCTGAAAATGATATAAACAAACGAAAGGAATTCATGATACAAAAACGGATACATACATTAAGAGCCAATGCATTTTATTCATTGATTACAGAATCTCCAGAAGGAAGCATCAGTTTTTGTTTTGACCTGCAACAAATTCTTCCATTGCCAAAAACACCTATCCAGGAAAGCTTTTACGCTAGACAAACAGATTTTTATAATTTATGTATTGTTGACATGCAATCAAAATTCCCAAATTTTTTTGTTGGACTGAAAACCAAAGTGGAAAAGGATGTACTGAAATCGGATCCGAGATGTTGTATTATCTTAATAACCTGCATATTACTGATAATATTACTCACCTACGCTTATTTAGCGATGGGTGTGGGGGCAGAATAAGAATTCTTATATTATCTTTGTACTAATGTATTGGTTGGTTAAAAAGTCACCATATTCACTACAATATATACAAATCACATACCCAGTACGTGGTCACAGTTTCCTCCCTGCGGATTGCGTTTTCGGAAGGATAGAAAAGACCATGAAATTATTCGGGGTGCAAGAAACTATTGATTCATCCTCTATAATAGAATTTACTAGACGAGATCGTAAAATTAATTCATAGTAAGAAAACAATCCAGAGTTTAAAACAACGAAGGTGTTAGACAGATCACATAGATAAAATAATAAACCATATTCAATTGCTGTGTATATTTGTTATTTTTATTCACTGCTACAAAAATACCTAGTAGATAAAAATAAATGCTGACAACGACGATGATAATGATTCATTTATTATGACACTCCACACATTATATATTTATATCTTCAGTAAATCCTGCTATTTTTCTTTTTATAAGTGAAAAATCTCTTTCTAGGCAAAAAAGTATTTTATGTTATTATATATGTTCCAAATGTTTTAATATTCAGATATAATTTCAAATTTTCGTAGTATCAATTAAACAATTATAATATAAAAACATCTTATAATAGAAATTTTTTTTTAAATTCATTAATATAAAATTATTTGGAAAGGAACAGTTAATTTTCAATTGATAACAAACTAATGAAAACTAAACTTTATATATAATATACGAAATTTCAAATAATACTTACCTCTATTTTCTCTTGTTTGATACTATTGTCTGACATAGCATTATTTTCATCATTAGATGAATTAATAGATGCTGGTATACTTTTATCATGAAACGACAATGGTGGAAATTCTGAAATATTTTTGTCGTTTGTTTTAAGTTCATGAGATAACAGTCCGAAATTTATCCCTAATTTAACGAGTTCGTTGTAATGTCCAACTGCTTGAATTTTTCCCTAAAAATGAACGTTTATTGTACTGATTGTAATTTATTGATTATTTGATTTATTATTAAAATGATTGTAATTTATTATAAATACACTGAAAATAAATTATCATACAGTAATAGTGTATAAGAAAGGAATTAATGACAAAAAAAGCCAAAATAAATCATTTTTTTCTTTCAAACCCAGTGTTGCACATGGTAGTAAATATAACACTTCGTTTTTAAAATTTTCCGTTATAAGAATCTGTACATTTCCCAAATTCTTCTAATAATAATATGTACAAAACTTCGACAGCATTCTTAATTTTTACACAAATTGAAAATGTTAACTTGAACGAAATATAATGTGATTTATTTCTTATAAATCATTACAAACATACTTTACAAATGGAAGAATAAAATTAACTGCAAAGACGACGACAGACCATCTTGTCGTTAGAACAGTATTGACACGAGAGAGCGCGTCGATCATCATATTTATATCTCCAACACTCCCACTATCGATGTGTTCTCTTTGCATCTTTACATCAGACACACATCAGTGTTTTTACACATGCGTTGTATTTATACTTAACCTTTGGCAATGTTTTAGTCATTATGTCTGCTACCATCTTTTCTGGCTGAAAATATTTCACTTGAATTTCCTAATTATCTTGCATTTGGCGAGAAAAATGGTATCTTATATCTATATGCTGCTTCTATTATGCTGCACATTATTTTTGCACAAACTAATTGCACTTTGATTATCACAGAACACAGCAGTTGGTTCTTCAACATAGTTTTGAAAACCCATAAAACCTAAGGTTCTTCTTAAATATACTATTTCTTTAGTAATTTCTGAAAGTGCTATGTATTCCGCTTCCATTGTCAATAACGACAATGGAAACGGAATAGAATTTCTAGAGTTTGCACACTCTAGAAATACAACTGTGGACAGATATGCTGCGGAATACCATATTTGCCATATATTCCGCCATGCTTACCCATATTACATCTTGTATCAAGTCTAGAGATGGCCAACAGGGTACAAGAGCTTCCTTTCATGTCGTCAGTTTTCCGCAATAAAGTTTATTTTTTTCTGATATTGTAATCCCTTATTTATAATAACGTTACAATAACACATACAAAGTATCATTCGATTGTGACAACTCCTTTTGAGTGTGATTTATTTGGCAAAAAGTGTAGTTTGTTATATAAAATAAAATTTTAGTTGTCGAGGTTGGACGCATGAAAAAACTATTCCATCTATCAGAAAGGAATCGAATCCGGATAGAAAATCTTAAAAATTTTGAGTGGTTTGACCCCTGCTGTCTATCGGGAATATAGCGCATGAAATTACTCTGCTTCAAATTGGAATGTGATCTTAATATGCAAAATTTTGAATTTTGATGCTTTTTCTTCTCTTAGGGATAAAGCTTATTTTATTCATATTTTATATAACAATTAATTGACATTAACTACCAGATTATCAGCATAAAAATTCGTTAAAAGTATTGGGTTAGATTTGTTTCGTTAAGCCGCGATATCCTCATGGGATAATCAGTATCTGGCGGCGGCCACTCAGAGAGCCCCTCACAAGCAGGCACAATACCCACGACCGGCCTGTTGAACCATATCCTTCAACATTCTGGTTGATGTGGTTCAACAGGCTGGGTCCGGATCCTTCTTGAAAAACTGGACCCGGATTATAATCCGGATCCTCCAAAGTGGTAAGCCACAGCTTTACCACGTAGCCATCCGGCCGACGTTAAAAGTATTGAATTAACAATAATACTCACCTCATTCAATACGATAATATTAGTTGCCGATTTTAAGAACTGGACCTGATGGGTAGCCAATATCGTTACTTTATCTTTTAGGTATTTCATTATGCAACTATAAATACATTGGGTTATTTAAAATTATTCTAATCATGTCATGAATGAACAATGTAAAATTTCGAAAAAGAAAAATTACTTTTCAAATATATGTTTTGCTACTGGAGCATCAACTGCACTAAGTGGATCATCTAATATATATATATCAGCATCTTGATATAATGCTCTGTAAACAAGTATTCTTCGATAATTAAAATGTTTATCATCATAAATATTCTAAAAAGATTTACCTCGCTAGATTGATTCTTGCCTTTTGACCACCACTCATTATTCTACCTCTTTCTCCAACAAGAGTAAGATCTCCTTTCGGCAAGTCACTAATATCCTTGGAAAACAAAAAAGAATCTAAATAAGTTTAAGTTTGATAATTTTCTTATCCTTTCTTTATGAAATGTAATATAAATATAAGGAGGGCGCAGTGGATGCCAGCTGAGATTATGTTTCTCAGTCAAAAATTTAAAATAAGATGGGGGATCAATGGAACTGGGATCCGAGAATGGAGGATTGATTCGGAATTTTTGTTAGTAAGAAAAGCAATTTATTTACAGCATGAAATTATAATTTAATCTTATTATAAATTATACACTTATCTAGCAGACTATTCACTAATTTTACTAACAAAGAATAATTATGAAAAAAAGACGATCGAGTAGGATGCAAATAACGAGGGTGGCGGTTTATAGAGGGGCGGCTTAAAGAAGTTTGACTGTATATTCATTTACATAATCAGCTCATTTGAAGGTCATCATCAGATAGCCCACCAATGACTTTCTATTTATTGGCATTAACAGATGTTCTGTCCAATTTTTGGTTCAGAGGGAGCCACTTGTTTTTTTTTTGTAACGCTCTCAGGAAGAAAACCATTAGCGCATCAGTAGTGTATCTGCAGTGTATTCAATCAAACTTAATAAATGAATGTGTTTAATTTTAATGAATAAAGTGTCATTTTGATTGTCTTGTGTCCGAGATTTCATCAAGAATTCAATGGTCTGTGAGTGCATTATTTATTAGTATCATACAAGTAACACAAACATTAATTTTGGTCCATCGAGGCGGCTGTCTGTTGTTATAGACCGACATCTTGGTTTCAGCATTTCGTTATGTGGTGCTTCATTTATTCATATTTGGAGTTGACGAGATGTATTCGTCTATCATCAGTTTTAATTTGTGTTGGTACATTACACCTGACAATAGACTCCCTCATCAAACAATGTGGAATCTCTAAGGCAAAGATAACTAGAATGCAGACATATCTGTCTAGTCTCTCAGATTCATCAAATCTGTCAATAAATCAGCTCAGACAACGGTTGGCTCTTTTAGAGGCAGCTTGGAATGAATATGATAACATTTCCTTAAAAATATTTATGAGTTGTCCGGATGGTGAAGACCTCGCCCACTCCCAGGACTATTCGGAGATAGAAACAAAATACATAAATGTAGCTGCAGCGTTCAGGGACTTAATAGGTGAGAATCAGATAGCATTATCTACGGAAACAGGCACTAACAATTTAGCTGATTCATCTACAAGAGGTGATGTTAGGTTGCCTGCATTAAACTTGCCTGTGTTTTCAGGTGACTATCTAGAGTGGATGGAATTCCAAGATTTGTTTGTTGCAATGGTACATGATAACCAGAAGATCAGTGACTCCCAGAAACTGCAGTACTTGAAGGGTGCATTGAAGGGAGAAGTAGCAGAGGTTATCAAGTCAGTAAAGGCAACAAATGCCAATTACAATGAAGCGTGGAGGCTGTTAAGGGAGGCTTATCAAGACATTCGGAAAATAAAGATGAGTCATGTGGAAAGGCTATGTTCGCAGCCATCCTTAAAATGAGAATCAAGTGCAGGTTTGTGTCATTTGCTTAACACCACGGTACAACACGTTGGTGCCTTGAGATCTCTGCAGGTGCCTGTGGATAGTTAGTGCACGTTTGGATAAGGAGAGGAGGAAGGAATGGGAGAGAAGTATTCGTTCCCAAGAAGACCCAACTTTTGAGGAGTTACGAAGGTTCCTCATCGAGTATTGTAAAATGTTAGATAGCACGTTGTTGTAATGGCTGGGTAGTTGTAACCAAGTTTCCACATGGACTATTATGTGAGCTAAGCAGGCTGGTTTACGCATACATAATACACTCAAATCAGTGTGCTCAGTTTTTAGTGGAAATCATCACATATATTATTGTGAAGAATTTTTAAATAAGCAGCCACGTGAGAGGGCAGTTGCAGTGAAAAGGGGGAATTTGTGTTTTAACTGTTTACGTGCTGGTCATTCAGTGAAGGACTGTAAGTCAAGGTCATCTTGCCGTAGATGCGACAAACACCACAACACGTTAATACACTACGAGCAAGAGAATTCATTACCCAGAATCCAACAGGGACAGCCCGAGGTTGTTTCAGAAAACATCCCACCATTGATATACACCTAACAAATGAATTGTGCTTCAAGCAAATGTTATTACCTACGGTCAAGTTGCAGGTAAGGGATGCTTGGGGCGGTTTTCTTACTTGTCATGCCATACTGGATAGTGCCACTGAAGGAACCATTGTGACAGAGGCTCTCATCCAACAACTTGGATTACGTCGTCGACCAGCAGACTCAATGATCGAAGGTACTAATGGGGTCGTGGTGGGAAGAGTAAGAGGGGCTGCATCACTGCAGTTATTCTCACAATCAGAAGATTTTAGCATTTGTGTGAATGCATTCATTCTGCATCAAATAAGCGGGCTCCTACCAAAACAGCCAGTGACAAGCATCAACCCTTCTGAGCTGAGGCCATTTAAACTTGCAGATCCCGAATTTTGGAAGCAAGGTCGTGTCGATATTCTCATTGGGTGTGATTATTATTATTCTATAATTAAACAAGGGATTAGAACTCTAGCTAATAAGATAACATGTATGCAGGATACCCATTTTGGTTGGGTTGTTGGAGGTCAGACAACGGGCAGCAGGAAGCCTTCAAGGTGCATTTATCAGAAGTCAATTTTATTGGACAGCTTCAAGCATTTTGGGAATTAGAGGATATCCTTCCTAACAATTGAAGAAGAAAACTGTGAGGATTACTTTAGGAAAACATACAAGTGAGACATGACAGGTCGATATATAGTAGCACTCCCATTTAAGGAGAAAAAAACCCAGCTTGGAGACTCATTTCAAACAGCTAGGCAGCGATTTTTTGCAGTGGAGAGACGGCTGCAAGGTCTCGGAGAGTGTTACGAGCAGTATAGGACCTTTATGACAGACTATCAAGTCCTAGGTCACATGCAGCCTATTGATAAGGACGATGAACATCATGGGGCCTGTTATCTGCCACATCATTTTGTACTGAAGGAAGACAGCATGACGACTAAGTTGAGAGTGGTATTTGATGCGTCCACCAAGACCTCCTCTGGACTCTCTCTGAATGATATCCTGATGGTTGGACCCAAGCTACAACAGGACATTTTTGAGATTCTGTTACGCTTTCGAGTTCATCGCTATGCAATTGTTGCTGATGTAGAAAAGATGTTTCGGCAGATAGCAGTGCGAGATGAAGATCAAGATTTTCAACGAATATTGTGGCGTGATCATCCTAGCGAACCTTTATGACAGTTTCGATTGAAAACAGTCACATATGGCACTGCCTCATCAACTGTCATTACATGAAGAACAACGTGCACCAGACATTTCAACTATAATACAAAAGGACCTTTACATATATGATGTACTGACTGAGCATCTCTCATATTATCTGCTCCCAAGGCTTTGTGAAAACCTGGTGACTACCTTTAGAAGCGGAGGATTCGAGCTTAGGAAGCGGGCTTCCAATTCTAGCAAAGTATTGGAGGCAATTTCTCAGGAATTACAGGAGACTACAACAACATTGAGTTTATCAGAATAAGACACAGTTAAAACACAGCAGGCTGATTAAGCGAGCTATTTCGAAATTGTGTAAACTCTCTGCTCCTCTGTGTTGAAGGCCGTATGCTTCAAGGGGGCAGGATGTTCTGTCCGATTTTTTGTTCAAAGGGAGCCACTTTTTTTTTTTTTTTTTTTTTTTTTTTTTTTTTTTTTTTTTTTTTTTTTTTTTTTACTTGTTTTTTTTTTTTTTTTTTGTAACGCTCTCAGGAAGAAAACCGTTAGCGCATCAGTAGTGTATCTGTAGTGTATTCAATCAAACTTTATTCATTAAAATTAAAACACGTTCATTTATTAAGTGTCATTTTGATTGTCTTGTGTCTGAGATTTCATCAAGAATTCATCTGTGAGCGCATAATTTATTAGTATCATACGAGTAACACAAACAACAGATTTTTGAAATCTATGATAGTTATCAAGTTATTTGGAGGGATACAGACTTTTCTTCCACCCTATATGTTCAACATTGGCCTTAGCAATTCTGGGGCCATATTTTGAACAGTTTTAGTGGAGCCTCCTGTATTCAGGATTATTTAATAAAACTGGATATAAGGGAATATGTCATAACATTATAAAAAATATTGATATTATTTAAATTTTTAATATTTATATTTTATTAAAACAAAACTATATTTATAAAGAAATATTTTTCACTTTTTATTTGGCAAATTCTTTCAAAATGTTGTCAAAGTTTAAGTTTTTTTATTTCATCACATTCTATGAATTATACTTCCAGGCTATTAAGTCTATCTCAAAATATGTTTGAGCTTAAATAAGATCTACTGGTAATTAATTTTAATTTAAAAAAAGTCTCTTTTCCTATATTCTACTGCAACTTGAATTGTTAAAAATATACATAGCTACTGGATTTCCAAATTTTTTTATTGCTCTGTCTCATTTGTTGTTTGTTAGCTAGTATGCAGAATAAATGTCCTTAAAAATGTGAAATCTTTTTGTTTTACTATACTGACTTATTATAGAAAAGTAAGAAATCCAAATTGATTAATTTGGATTTCTTACTTTTCTATAATAAGTCAGTATAGTAAAACAAAAAGATTTCACATTTTTAAGGACATTTATTCTGCATACTAGCTAACAAACAACAAATCCCAATTTTGAGAGTCTGATTCCCTCATATGTTAACAGACATCAAGTAACATTTTTTTCTACTCAACTTCTGACACGGCATGCGTGCACACACGCACACACACACACACACAGATCTATTGTAAATATAGTGTGTGCTATGTCTGATGTTTTTGGTGAATTGAAGCATAACTTCTTCAGGTACAAGATTCAATACATTGGTCAAATCAACCCAAGGCTGATTCGTCGGCCGGATGGCTACGTGGTAAAGCTTTGGCTTACCACCCTGGAGGATCCGGGTTCAAATCCGGGTCCCACACTACCAGTTTTTCAGGAGGGGTCCGGGCCCGGCCCGTTGAACTCTATCCTTCAACTATCTGGTTGACCCCATCACGAGTGTTGGCCAGCCTGTGATGGGCTCTACAAGTGGCCGCCGCCAGATACAGTATATCCCATGAGGATATGGCGGCATAATCTAATTAACGAACCAAGGCTGATTCTATATATATTGTTATGGCCACAGGGATTTGTCATCATCAAACTTAATGTCAGGAATGCAGCTTCATTAATTTTGTCACAAATTCAGAGATTCTGAATTTTATCATGCTAGTACAGTGAAAACTGACTTCACAACCAGCTGTGTAGGAAGACCACCTGACATGACAACCACTATTTTATGGGAACCAAAATTTTCTCATAAAATAATAAAAAATAATGCTAATTGACCCTCCATAAGATGACCATCTTCCTAACACAACCAAACAAAGTGAAACTATCTATGATGACCACAATTTTTTAACATCACTACTAATTGACTATGTTTATTGCTTACATCAGTACTGTTTTCTGTTTTAGCTTAAATGAAATTTAAGTTTATCACTGTGAGGAAGTTAACTTTGACCTGTCCTATTTTTATCTTGTTATGCACTCTATTATTTAGTGTTATTTTCTTATAATCTAACGTATTTTATTTTAGTTTAAAAGTTAACTTACTTTCCAAGTTCTCCGTCTCCGTCGTTAGCAATCACGTGATACGGAATTGGAACTGTCCTCCGGAAGAGCTGTCCTGTGTAATGACGTCATCCTTTAATTTAACTAAATTTACGAATTAACAAAACGAACTAGCCAAACTTCCCCTGGTGGATAAACTTTGATTTAAATAATAATCGTTATAATAAAATGTAATTTAAACTTTAACGATTATTATTTAAATCAAAGTTTATCCGCAGGGGAAGTTTGGCTAGTTTGTTTGGTTAATTCGTAAATGGTTTATCCCCTGTTAGTTTGTTGTTAATATATGATTATTAACTAAATTTACCACTGATCCGATATGTGAATATAAGAATGATCCAAATCGATGTTTTGTTTGATATAGAAATGAATTGTAAAGAAGATGACATGAATGAGTTACTCTAAGCTAATAACTTTACCCTTGTTACGTATAAGTATGTAAATGAAGCAGCACGGGACTATAAGTCACCTAAGTATGTAAATGAAGCAGCATGGGACTGTAAGTCACCCGGTATAAAAGCCGATGAAAAACAGCAACCGATGAGGTGTTGTCTTGACGTAAAGTTAACAAAAGTGACATTTGAGTTTGTATCGGAGGTGGAGGTAGTAGATTTAAGTAGTAGTTAAGGTTCTTTCCTTTTGTGGATAATTGATTGTTGATATTTGAATTGGATTAAACAAGTTTTGTTGTTTATTTAATTAATGCTTTATTTCGTTTTAATAAAGCATTAATTAACACTTTTATAAAAGTTTGAGTCTAATAAATTTATAGTTTTATTATCTAACTTGTTTTCAGAATTTCTTCAATTGATTAGTATAAGTTCTAACTTCGTTTTTTTGTCATTTTCAATTTAACACTTATTCGTTATTTCTAGTTGTAAGTTTCTGGTTTTGTTTTTCCGGATAGGCGTTAGTTGTTGTTAGATTGCGTTGAATTTAATTAGATTTAAGTTAGAACTTAGAAAAAAGACCTGAGCTCAGGCAGAACTCTGGAATTTGCAGAGTCGTTAACAGTTAGGCTTAGTTATAATTAATAGTATTGTATTTGTTCTAATCCGCGACTTTGCAATTGGCGCCTGAACAGGGATTCTTTGTTCAGGTGTGGACGGACTATAGCTTCCGGTGGATGATGCATCAGGCATACGTTGTTCCTGTGCTGGTGGTTGATGATCTCCAATGTCTGGTACAGGTCTCAGAGGATCAACGCATTGGTCTTGTTCAAGGCTATGTAGTCTGGCTGCCAAATTGTTTATCAGAGATACCATATTAGCCCAAGTGTCAAAAGGAACAGTAATCGTATTTGAAGCCATCATACTATACAGGTTATTAAGTATAGTAAAATTACAAAGTGACAATTACCAGAAATGAACAAAAATACAACCACCAAAATGCAGTGACTCACCAAATGCCACTTAATACTATTAAACTAATTCAAAACCAAATACTACCACAATTGGTAATCCCTGTTCCTTCCTCCATAAAATAAGGAACTGCGTAGCATTTCCTTTAACTTTGTCTGTCAGAGCTTACCCATTTACAATTTCTGTAAACTTTTTAAAGCCTCACTGATGTTCAACTTAATAGTTTCTATTTCTATGAGCATTAGTTGATCCTTAAATCTAACATGTGGAGGTAACTTTCTTAACATAACAATACATTATATCCATAAAAGGATGCCTGATCAATATCGATCGTTTGATGATGGGAAATTTTGATTTTAATTCCTTTCGAAGGCTGTAAGAGACTTTCCCCCTGTTAATGTTTACATTTTTTGTTAATATTTTAGTGGTCATCGATGAACAATATTTACGTTCCAAACTGTTTCAATGACTCAACCTTTTTGGATTTACAATTAATACTGCTGAAAAGAAAATTTATATCTATACAACTTATCTTCTTTGAGGAGGAAGTCTAGCAAGACAACGATAGTCCACTCTCTGTGTTGGCCTAAGCCGTCGGGTTGGCACATCGGAACTTCTAGTGACATGCGGACCGGAAATAGTTCCTCTGTTGTCGCCGTCTACTGGTGCTGTAGGTCTTGTATCACTGGCGTCTCCGGTGACATCCCTCACTGGGTATGATGGCCTGTTAAACAGGCGGTACTTCTTTAGGTTAGCTATATGCTGGCCATCATGAATCGCTCCACTGACTGGATCCTTTAGTTCATAGTTAAGAGGCAATATCACTTTCGAAGCCTCATACAGTCCTGCCCATTTGAGCGCCAATTGCAAAGTCATGGATTAGAACGAATACAATACTATTAATTATAACTAAGCCTAACAGTTAGCGACTCTGCAAATTTCAGAGTTCTGCCTGAGCTCAGGTCTTTTTTTCTGAGTTCTAACTTAAATCTAATTAAATTCAACAGGATCTAACAACAACTAATGCCTATCCGGCAAAACAAAACCAGAAACTTACAACAAGAAATAACGAATAAGTGTTAGATTGAAAATGACAAAAAAACGAAGAACTTATACTATTCAATTGAAGAAATTCTGAAAACAAGTTAGATAATAAAACTATAAATTTATTAGACTCAAACTTTTACAAAAGTGTTAATTAATGCTTTATTAAAACGAAATAAAGCACAATTAAATAAACAACAAAACTTGTTTAATCCAATTCAAATATCAGCAATCAATTATCCACAAAAGGAAAGAACCTTAACTACTACTTAAATCTACCACCTCCACCTCCGATACAAACTTCCAACAATCGTCGATCTTTACACAAACTCAAATGTCACTTTCGCTAACTTTACGTCAAGACAACACCTCATCGATTGCCGTTTTTCATCGGCTTTTATACCAGGTACTTACAGTCCTGTGCTGCTTTTTACATACTTATACGTAACAAGTGTAAAGTTATTAGCTTACAGAGTAACTCATTCATGTCATCATCTTTACAATTCGTTTCTATATCGAACAAAACATTGATAAGGATCATTCTTATATTCACATATCGGATCGGTGGTAAATTTAGTTAGATTAGATGACGACGTCATTACCCGGGACAGCTCTTCCGGAACAAAATAAAAATAGGACAGGTCAAAGTAACTTCCTCACACCACTACAATTAGGGAAAAATTCCCAAGGTGCAATTTTTTTTATCATTCATACCAAGAGAATGACAATGCTGGAATGACAAAATCATGGTGTCATTTCTACTTTAATGCAATATCTTTTTATATGCATGTTCCCTAGATTTGTATCTATGATATGATAATTAAATTTTGTATTTAAAAACATTAAAAATCATAACTTGAAGGCCTATGGTGAAGTGATATAGGAAAAACAGGAAAAGTGAAAACAACCAGCCACCAAATCCAGATGTTTGTGTTCTACATAAGTCTATTAATCAAATGTAATCTCATACACGTGATGCTATCACTGCATCTTGAATATTGAAACATGGCTAAATGGAAAGTTAATGCCTTGAATTTAGAATAGCGAATAAAAATGATTGAAGACAGTAAGAAAGGTCTTTTTCAATGAGCATTGCAGAAAAATTTTAACATGAGGAGAAAACAGATCCACAAAATATTGTCTCAATTCTGACTAATTGGAGGAACAATGGAAATTGCACCCTTAAGCAAATGATAACTCTACAAGAAACATGTTGAAGAATTAAAAAACTGGCATCAACAATAGAAAATTAATAAAAATAATGAAAATTGTTGTTTCAATTAAATGACATCAAACATTGTTTTTTCCCATAAAAATTATAAAAAAGAAAAGTGGGATGCAACAAAGCACTATTGATAGTGTTTCCTTGGAGAATTCTCTATTTATATACTGGAGATTCTAAAGAACCTTCTCCAGTCTAGTTTTTTCCATACTAATTAAATATGTTGTGTTTTTGAATAAATGATAAACTGTGTTATAAATTATAATAAAAACATTACATTTTTTATAGAAACAAAATGTTATGTTTTGTTTCATTTAAACATGCTGTATTATAATTAACATGCATAAGCCAACCACCTGTATAAACGACCAGTTTTGATTGGAACAGGAGATGGTCATCTTATACAGGTTCTACTGTGTATAGACATTTAAACAAAAAACAAATCTGGTATAACAACTTTTATAAAGCATTTTCAATTTACACCATCTTCAGCATACATTAATTAGAATATAAATAGTAAAAAAGAATACAAATAATAGAAATGATGAAAAATAGAATTGTGGAGACCCGCGACTGTACAATCGTTTATCACACATTTTCTTGTGATGAATCATTAATTGTACAAATAAGTCCAAAGAAAAGAAAAAGGAATATGAAGTTTCTCGTTCACTACGGAAACTTCTCCCAATAAATAACACGAAAAAAACAGGTTATATATACTTATAAATAAATTAACATCTTCCTAAGTAAGCCAACCACCTGTATAAACGACCAGTTTTGATTGGAACAGGAGATGGTCATCTTATACAGGTTCTACTGTGTATAGACATTTAAACAAAAAACAAATCTGGTATAACAACTTTTATAAAGCATTTTCAATTTACACCATCTTCAGCATACATTAATTAGAATATAAATAGTAAAAAAGAATACAAATAATAGAAATGATGAAAAATAGAATTGTGGAGTATATATATATATATAATATTTTTGGGCTACGTATGTATTTCTGTCTACTCGAATTCTCACACTTTCCTAGGACTTAGAAAACTGAAATTTGGAGATATTATAGAGACCACCATACAAGTGTACACACATAGTCGACGACAACATCATGAGTCAGTATTGAGTGTACTGGAGCAGTCTATTCACAAGTTTGTAACCGTGTATTAAGGCACGGAACAGTCGATTTTAGTTATTAAGACATCCTTTCCGGGAAGTGTGCATATTTTCGCATTGTTAAAATGTGATAGAAAACTTTGCGGGATATATTTATAACAGATCGTTTGGTTGCGAAATAACTTTAATAATGTGATAGAAAACTTTGCGGGATATATTTATAACAGATCGTTTTGTTGCGAAATAACCTTAATAAAATCATATTATTCTTCCTGAAAACTCTCTAATTAGTGCGATTAAATGGCAATTTACTGTAATTTCGTGATTAGTTTAGTGAACTATATAATTTTACGTAGTGACACAAACGAACGTCAACTTTCCCATACACTCAATACTGACTCATGACTATAGTGTACAAAAATTAAGCAACCGAGAATTCCATTCTGAAGGAGTAGAAAAGAGGGAAACTAATTTTATTATGTTTAGTTTATAGAAGCTTTTAAAAATCGTTATTTGGTCTATTATTTCAAGGTTTTATATGGAGAAAAATATCCCTTCATCTATTGTAAGGATTCGCAGACTTGTTAAGACCAAGGGCAGTGCCGGATTTAAGCCGATTGCACCGATTGCACCCAATCGGGCCCCGTGTTTGTCAAAGTTTATGTAATTAAATATTGTATTAAGAAAAAATATTTGAAAATATATGTATCCTTTTTCAATATTCGCGGAACGTATAAATGGTACGATATAATAAAGGAAGTTACGGAAGATTACATTACCGAAAACGTCCACACACTCAATTACTTTTTTACATTGAGCCCTATCACAATATTTTGGATACAGGTTTGTACAGGGTAGTTATAAATTAATTGATCCTAATAACATCTCTTTGGAGTGGGTTCTAATCAATGTTATATTGAAACATAATATTTGCTAATTAGGCCACGGGGTTGCTATTTTCGATGAAAAATAAAATTGTTCAAATTTTCACATCAATGTCAAGGCGCACGGCAGTGCGCCGGGC
>AYEL01091619.1:0-25301 GCA_000484575.1 Olivierus martensii | reverse complement strand
GAAAGAGATTGTATTATTAGTATATGTAGTGCATATTATATATATCTAATAATAAATTAGTTTTTTATCCTGCTTCAAGTGCTTGTTGTGATTTCTTGTGTTAGTAGAAGCAGCAGAACTCAGTTGTTTATAGTTAATCTTCATTTCTTATTCATGATCTCAACCAACATATATTCAGATATTCATTCATTTGTTCTTTTCACTTTTTCCTCAAACTCTCTTTTCCACACTTACCATTCACATATCCACTATACCTTCACTTTACCAATTACTTTTAATTCATTTGTTCCATATTGTTAAATCACCTCAAAGTTGGTAGAAACTGCATTAGCCACATTACTTTCATACTTTGCCATTTCAAATACAATTATTCTTTGCCCATCTAATCATACATCATATGTACCTCATCTCCACACATTCAAATGTTTTCTACATTTTTTATATCATAATTTCACTCCAATATATTAATGTCAGAATTGAATATATTTTCATACAGAGGTACCCTATGAAAGATATTTATTTCTAGCATACCTTCTAATTGCACCTACAATTTTCAATCTAGCATTTATTCTCCTTGCAATTTCATTATCAATGCAATTCTATCCCTTAAACATGCTTTCCAAATACACAAAATCATTCACCTGCTCCAGATTCATCCCATCCAGCTCAATTTTATACTTTTAATACTCTTTATTCAAACACAAGTATCCATCCTTTTTAGCCTACTCTTTTCCATGATAAGTTGGATTACATGCTCTATTGATATTTTTGGGCTATTGGTGATTCAACTTTGTCATAACAGCCATTAGTTATGAACCAAAGTGGAGTCTAGGGTTATCTGAACTCCACCAGATAGTAGAAAATATTGGGTATTTCCCTTCAACTTTGTCATAACAGCCATTAGTTATGAACCAAAGTGGAGTCTAGGGTTATCTGAGCTCCACCAGATAGTAGAAAATATTGGGTATTTCTCCAGTCTCACACCAACATTTCATGAAAACTTTATCATTTTGTGCAAAAAACTTTTGTTTTCTGATGTGAAATTTTTCAAGAAATTCACATTTCAAAATAGGGGCTAGGAAAATACTATCTCCCCAGATTTGGGATTGAGAGAAATCAACTATTGGAACATTTTATGATTGAACTGTATTGCAAAATTTCATTTTGTGCTGTGAAATTTTTTGAGATATTTACAGTTTAAAATGGAAGGCTGGGGAAATGTAGTCCTCCACCTTGAAATTTGGAAAATAAACGATTAAATACTTTTCTGTCATTTTGTGCTGAAACTTACTACAAAAATTTCATCTTGTATTGTGAAAATGATTGAAAAACTTATATTTAAATTTCACAGTTAAATAAATGCCAACTTCTCAATATTTCAAGTTATGTTTAAGGAAATTTATGTCTTACATTGTCTTTGTTTTCACCTGTAAAAATTTGTTTTTAT
Organism: Olivierus martensii; assembly: GCA_000484575.1. NCBI lineage: Eukaryota > Metazoa > Arthropoda > Arachnida > Scorpiones > Buthidae > Olivierus > Olivierus martensii. The sequence goes on along the minus strand of AYEL01091619.1, from coordinate 23,854 downwards.
ATTGTGAAATTTTTTGAGAAATTCAGGTTTGAATATAGCAATTAATGAAATGCTAGCTTTCTCACATAACATCTTCAATTGTTCTAAATATCAATTTAGTCATTCATTTTTTATGTTATATTTCAATTTGACAGTACAAAACAATGCAATTTATTAATTGCATTGTTTTTACTGCAAAATTCTTTGAGTTTTTCAGAAAATTCTTCAAATTTCAAAATGGGAATTAGAGAATTACTATTTCCTAATTCTGTATTTTGCAAATATTCATTGTTTATGTTGAAACATAATGCAATCCTAGATTATATTATCTCTGCTTTAGCAGAGATATTAAGGATTTTCATAATCTAGGATTGGATATAATCTAGGATTTTCATAATATTTCATGGAAATATATAAAAATCCTAGAGTATACATATGAAACTCTTACAATAAGTAATAATTTCATTATATGAAATATTATGAATAAGTATTTTGTAAATATTAAACATTACTTACAAAATGTATTTATGCACATTTATTTTTTCATATGCAAATAATTCAGAAATTAAAATTCTATTATATATTTTTTTTTAAGCAAAAAACGAACCAAAAAAGCACTTTACTGCAGTATAAAAAGATGTTTTATTATTTTTATATTATACTGCAGTAAAGTGCTTTTTTGGTTCGTTTTTTGCTTAAATGTCTGAATTTTTGAAGCAGTTTTTATGTGTTTGAACTTTTGTTTATATTTTTTATATTTATCTATAATATTATATTATAGTTTAAGCAAAAAACGAACCAAAAAAGCACTTTACTGCAGTATAAAAAGATTTTTTATTATTTTTATAGAGTTTGAAAAAATATGATAATTCGTTCAATGTAAGCCATTATTTTAAAAATTTATGTATTCCATGTTTGTAATATTGTTTTTATTATGGGACAAAAGGTAATAAAATTTCTTTAAAAAGAAGACTGTAATAAGTGATTTTGTTGTTATTGTTACAGTTTGAATGAACTAAGAAAACAATATTAAAATAATTATTGTTTATGTTATATTATATAGTATTATAATAAATGAAAATCAAATAATTTACGATCATAAAAAATTTTATAATAGATTTACAACAGTTAATTTATTAATTTATACCATCATTATAATTAAAGGACTAGGTATTATGCGGCATTTTAAAGGTAATTCGTTATTTTTCATAATTTTAAGTATCTTCTGTGTTCGTTATAATTCGGACTATCGCTTCAAGATTTGGCTGCATTCCATGTTGAATGACATAATATACATAAAGAATGATCAAATTTTTACAAAAACATTCACGATGGTGGATATCAGAAAGATTTTCACTCGCTAATCATCATTTTTAGAAACAGCTTTACAGCAATATTCGTGGTCTATCCACTTTTCATGGGAGAAAAATATATGAACTACTGATAAGTTGTCAATTTTTCATTTTCAATAGTATGGCAACTACGTTCATCTATACAGAACCCTTATAATTTTCAGTCATAGCTAAATGTACTGATCTGCTATTATTGTTAGAACTCAGTAACATAATTCACGAATTTAATTCAACTGGAAATTTTTGTATAATATATCGTTTTGACAAATAAATGCTGGATATAATCAAATATAGTTAATTTTCAATACGATTGAAAAATATCTATATTTGGTCATATCGAAGATTCCTTGAATGTTTATATATACCTATTTTGTTGAAGTTGTTAATATTTATCCGAGATATGATCCCAAATAAGGGAAACTATTCATGTTACTATAATATTGAATATATTGCATAATATTCAACATTAGTAATATTTAAAGATTATCTATCATTTTCAATAGGCATGGGAATGATCTAATGAGATTTCTGAAAACTTTCAAGTATTATTCAATAATAATATTCTAGTAAACAAATCTAAGATAAAATAACATAAAACTTATATAAGAAAATTAAATAAAAAGAAAAACAGGATATATCTAAAAAAATAAAATTATCCTAACGTGATGTAATACACCGTATTGTCGTACTTCACCCTTTTTATTAATTATTATGAACTTGAAATCATACTTACTAAAATAAATGGGAAAAATCTGATCACCAAACCAAAGTGAATTTGCTATATCGTAGAATGTACTTTCGTGAAAGTGTATCCAACAAAATGGCGCGGACGCCATAATTGAGTAGAATCTCTAACATTGAGCAGTCTATCATATACATCTCATCCATGGTTTCATTAAAAGTTGTCTGTTTACCAAGCATGTATTATAAATCCATGCTGTTTTCTTGCTTACATTACCGCTGAACTGCAAGCTTAAAAATTTTATTCATAATCGTTATTTAAATGATATTTTTATTATATTGCTTTACGAAGATTCACAAGTGTTTTCCCATTATCTTATAGAATGTAGGAACAGTATTATATTGAAATTAGAAGGTATATATATGGTGTCACCTACCACCCTACTGACCTGTTTTCTCGCAACAATGACAGGAAATACGGAGAATAATTCTGATCACCAAAGTATACTTGAAGAATCTAATGGCCATGATAAAAATTTTCTAGCCTCATCGGAGGTAAGCACACAAGGAGTCAACATTGAAATCTTCAATGAAAAAATATGCCGGTTTTGACATAACTGAGTAGAAGTGAAAATAAAAAAAACAACTTTTGTTTAGAAAGTTTTTTTAATATCATTTACGAATTGTGAGAAATCCCAAAAAAGATATCGAGGTATATATTGCCGATTGGGCTATTTATTCAAGCAATCAGAAAAAGAAAAATCTAACAGAGGGCATCTGTGAACATCCAAGCACTCATAAGTGCTGAAACCCTAGTTCTTGAGTACGGCTCTATCCCGAACTGTGATGTCGAACCTGTGGTTCCAGTACTACTTCTGAGTAACAGAATTGGCCTTTAACCCGCATTATACTGCTCTTTGCTGCTTCAGTAATGTTCAGCAATGTATACAGATGCCCTCGATCTGATTCTTCTTCTTCTTAATGCTTGTATAGCCCAATCGGCGGCACGTGCGGCGGCATCCTTTTTGTGACATCTCGCAATCCGTAGGTGATATTAAAAAGCTTTAAAAATGAAAGTTGTTTTTTTATAGTTCTATCTAATTATGCCAAAATCGGCATAGGTTTTCATTGGAGATTTCAAAGTTGACCCCTTGTTCCCGTACTTCCGATGGACCCACAAAATTTTTATCATGCCATTCGATTCTTCGATATATTTTGGTAATCAAATTTTTCGCCCTACTTTCTATCTCATCGCGTTTCCGAGAAAAATGGTGGTACGGATGATAAGAAACACCCTGTAGATAAGTAGATAGATATTACAATTCATTGGAATGATAGTACGATATAAAAATTTTTGTAGACATTTATAAATAGTTAATAGTCATTGAAGTATATTGACACTAAAATTTAAAATAATTCAGAAAGTGGAATTGGCTTGTGAATGGCTTTATAAATAGTTAATAGTCATTGAAGTATATTGACACTAAAATTTAAAATAATTCAGAAAATGGAATTGGCTTGTGAATGGCTCAACCCTTATAGAGGACTCGTACCTCAGGCAGGGCATATGTCAGGCCGATTTTTTTGTCAACAGATGACGCCACTTTCCACTCAGTAAGAGTACTAAATGGCGGGGTGAAACAAACCCTTCACAGGCTCCCCACCCCTTAAGAGGAGTTAGCCGGATTGTGGAGAACGGGGAACGAAGAGCCGGGCCCGGATCCTATGATAAACAATTTCAAGGGATGGGACCCGAGTCCTCCAGAGCCCGAGATTCGAACCCGGGTCCTCCAGAGTGGAAAGCCGAAGCGTTTCCACGCGGCCAATCCGGCCGACTGAACGGCTCTATTATTAAATGAATGTTATATAGGCTGTATACTTTTTCTCTCCTTTTGTTTTACGTATATTGTGTTTTAGTCTTATTGTATATATTTTTTCTTTCTTTATGTTTCGTGTTATTAATATTCTTAATAAAAATTAGGTTTCAGCTCCAGGTCTCATATAACATGGTTTCACACAACACGGTGTTTTTAAGAACCTATCTACCGTGTTATACGAAGGATATTTGTATATTCAAAATCTCTTCCGAAAACCCTCTTCGAAATCTAAGCAAGTTATTAAAAAGTTACACTATCACAAAAGAAAAGTAATATGCAAGCACAATTGATAGATATTGCAAGAAAATGAAGCAAATTCAGTTCAATTCTTACTTGAAGTTGTACTGTTTTGAAATATTGTATTTATATATATGTATTACGTCCCTTAAGATTCTGAGTAAGGAAAGGTCCGATTCTTTCGGCCGGTTGCTGGTGTTTTACGCCGCGATAGCGCCTGAACAAAGTTCTCCTGTAATAGGAGAACTAGGTCCGATTCTTTCGGCCGGTTGCTGGTGTTTTACGCCGCGATAGCGCCTGAACAAAGGAGTTCTCCTGTAATAGGAGAATTCACAATAACAAATATTCGTTTGCCTTTTGTGTTTTCGATCCCTCTGTGGGCAGACACGGTAGCGGCGGTTACGTCGCATTCTCTACTTGATCAGATTGCGGCGGCAACATCGTGCACAAGGGACAGATACAGGGAATAGATCTCCAGGCTTGTTGCACCTGAGTGGGTTCGCTGCATTCGAATTTTGTTCATTCTTGTGGGCCTAGAGTTGTTAAGCAACCTGCACCTATGGACCAGGCTATGATTAAAGCCGAGTTCGATCTCTCAGACATTTGTACCCTGTAGTACCTCAATAGGTGGAGCAGGAGTGCTGCCTTTATGGCATGTTTTAGAATACAAGATGAGCCTGTCATGCCGATGCGTTATCACGTGGCCATCCGGCCGCTTAAAATATTGTATTAACATTGACAACAATCTCGCAGACTGCGATGAGATTGTTATTGTTATTGCAAATCTCATTAAAATCTGATAAAATTATATCTTATCAGATTTTAATTAAATTTAATTTTTATATTTTGACATGCAAGCATTTTTTAATCTATAAATAAGTGTTGATTTTACTTTTAAGACAAATAGCTTGACGATCAGATGGCTGAGGTGGAAGCGTGCGCTCTTCCATTCTGGGGATCCGCGTTCAATTCCTATCTTCCTCTCCAAAAAGTTTTTCAGATGGGATCCTGAATAAGTTTCTATCAGAAATTTTTTTCGAGTTATATTTTATTTTTAAGTATTTAACTAATATTTATAAAAGATTCTCTTGTTTGAAGTTTATTTGCAAATAATTTTGGAACAGTTTTTTTTTAATTTTATTGAATATTTAAACTCACTTTTATAAAATATTTTCTTATTATAGCTTTAAAGAGCTTAAAACATTTTAAAGTTTAAAAATTTTTAACAATAAAAGTAGAAATTAAAATAGATAAAATGTCTAAAATTAATTTAATTAAGCATTTTTTAATCTCACATATTTAATGAAAGAATGTTTACGTAATATATTAATAATAAATCGTAAAATTTTAAAAAATATTGCTTATGACTCAGAAATAAGTTCTAGCAATTATTTCTTTGTTTCCTTAATATATATGATAACATCTTCACAAAAGAAGAGCAATATGCAAGTAAAGCTGATGGATTTTTGCAAGAAAATAAGCATTACATAGTGGAAAATAATATGACATGAACACACATCATCCTTTTGAACAACCATTCTTTACATGATGGTCGATTACGATCAACCATCATGAAAAGAATAGGAGTTAAGGTACTATGTCTAGACCTCTCCTGAAAAATTTAGCGGTTTTTTATACGTAAAAGATAGCGTCACTTTTTGTTCTAGGTGATCGAATACTAAGTGATTGGGCGAATCCTGCCATAGGCTGCCAAACTCTAAGGATATGTCGGGTGGAAGTGTACTCACCAAGTGGAAATCTGTGTAAAACTACAAAAGAAAGAACCTTAAGGAAGGAACAGCCGGCTTATAGAAGATGGGAATGAATGGTGCCGGATTCGACCCCAATAATTTTTTTCCGGGGTCCAGGGAAGTTAACACTCTTAAGACTTAATGCTTCAAATGGGGCGGCCGGATGGCCGAGGGTAACGCGTTGGCGTGCCACGAAGGAGGACCCGGGTTCGCGTCCCGGGTGCGGCATCTCTTGAAAAGTTTTTTCGGGGTGCTGGGCCCGACCCGGCGATCCCTGTCTTTAATCATCCGGCCCACTTCCACGGACAGGAGGACCCGGGTTCGCGTCCCGGGTGCGGCATCTCTCGAAAAGTTTTTTCGGGGTGCTGGGCCCGTCCCGGCGATCCCTGTCTTTAATCATCCGGCCCACTTCCACGGTTGTAGATGCAATCCGTGGTTGGAACTGGCGCTCTTAGTAATCTCCTTAATTGGAAAGGGGCGTAAAAATGTAAAAAAAATGCTTCAAATGGTAAGAAAACGCTTACCATATGAAACATTAAGAGCGTTAAATTTTCAAGCGGACGCTTATTATCCAGGACATCCAACCGACAGCAGACCATCTTTTAAAATTTTAAAAACTGTATTTAATTATTAGTATCACCGTTAGTGCCATATGTTCTCAAAATATTGAATTAATTAGTAGATTTTCATGAAATTCAGTAGGAATTGTTTTGTTATTAATCATAACTTCGAAATCATATTCTTTAATCAAGTAAGTACAATTGTTAAAAATAATAAAAATCAAACTTTGTACTTCTTTCTTAATATAATTTGAATTATTTAATAGCTTTTTATCCTGAGTTGATAACTTATAAAATAAAAATGAATTCAAATTAATGATTGTTTTATGACAATTTGCAGAAAGATCAGATAAAGAAAATTATTATATATTGATCAACTACAGCTTAAAATATTTTAAATAATAGCGATAATTTAAACTTCTGAAGTTTCTTCCTAATGACTTTTGAACTTATACTTGAATTTTATAAAATTGAATTGAAATGAAATTAATCAGTTCTGCAACTTCATCCATTTAAATATAGCAGACATTAGAACCATTATGATTTTCTTTTACTTTTCCATACTATAATACACTAAACCCGTGACTAAACCTCATCTAGTACAAAAGATATTACCCAGAAGATTAACCAAACCTTATAGTATACAGTGAAGTTTTACGTATGTTACACAACGTATTAACATACATCACAATCGCCAGCCGCAAACATGCTGATCGAATGTGGTTGGTAGTATCGGCCGTCAGTTTATAGAAACAATTCATCGTAAAGAACAAGAACAGTTTGTTTTTACATAGAAAAATATTTATTTTCATAACCCAGGATTTGATTACATCATCATATTAAGATAAGCTATCTTAGATTTCCTAGATTAGTTCACCTGAAGATGACTTTGCAATCAAATCCTAGGTTGTGAAAACAAATATTTTTCTGTGTAAATATAAACTGTTTTCTGTTCTCCATAATCAAATGTACTCGATTTACAAGAGATAAACTTAGCTGATCATGTGTTATCTGATCTGGTGTCTCGCGTACATTTCTAATGGCGTGTAATATTGTAACACAATGTAACTTTAGATAGCAATAAATAGGAAAAATATCTAAAAGATACATTGTAAGTAGTACGTTTATTTCCCATTGTGGATATTACTGGATTCTAGGAGCTGATTTTTCCGATTTCCCGACTAACTTTAGTCGGGATTCGGGAACGGGAAAAAGAAAAAAATTCCCGAGAACGGGCAGGAAAGAATTCCTGCCCGGAAACACTACTCTCACTCCATCAAGGCTAGTGTCCGCGGGAAGGTGTACACCAAGCGTCGGAACATTTCTATGCCCACCACAAGCTGATCGGCGGCTGGATGGCCGAGTGGTACCGCTGTCGGCGTATCACGCAGGAGGACCCGGGTTCGCCTCCCAGGTCTGGTCCCGGGTTTTTTCGGGGAACTGAGCCCGACCCGGCGATCCCTGCCCTTCACCATCCGGCCCCCCTCCACGGGTGCGGGGGAATCCCGTGGTTGGAACTGGCCCCGAATCTTGACATAAAAACGTTTACCATTTCCTGGACACTATAGCCTCTGTAGCTGATGCGCCAAAAAACACTTACTAGCTACAACAACAAAACAACGAGCTGATCACACTTCTGGTGGGGTCAGCAGTCAGATGGAAGATGGGATCCAAGGTGCTGGGCCCAGACTTTTTCTGAAAAACTGGGATTTGAACCCCGGTACAGAGTGGGAGTACAGCGCTTCCACTGCGACCATCCGACAGCATTGAGGTTTCTATTGAACTATTATATTCGATAAATTTTTATATAAAATTCAGTGAAAAAGAACAAGCAATTGAAAGTAATTTTGATATAAATTTTAATTACAGAATTTTAATAATTCCAAAATAGCAAACATATTCGGAAAATAGGTGATTAGTTCTTTGATCTTTCCAGAACTGTTTGTTTATAACTGTTAGAACTTTTCTAAATACTGTAATTATTGGATAATGTTATTTGTATATTTCCATACGTGTTTTTATTTAAGTGTTAAAATTTTTAAAATATAGAATAAAAAATTAGTATTATCAATTTTAGAATATTGTATTCACATATATCTGTATATGGCTCAAACTCCATTGCTGAAATCAACTTGAAGCATTTATCGCATTGCTTTATTAATTTATTTGGTAGTTCTACTCTCTCTATATATGAAAATGAAAGATTGTTTTATAAATTCATCAAAAACGAAACAAGCAGTTCCAGAATCTATAACCAAATTAAAATCGCTTACTTTTCGAACATGTTATTTATTTTTAGCCTACTTACCGAAAGAAATAAAAACTTACAAGATAAGCTTCATATCTTTCTAAGTGTCTGTGTGTTTTCTACTAATAATTTTTGAGTACATAGCATAATTCCATGAAATTTTATAGTGATGTTCTACCATTAATGAACATCTCAACGCCGCATAATTTAATCCTGTAAGATCGTTTACCCCTGCAGGATTACATTTAATTTTTATCAAAATTTTATTTTATATATTAGATAATACATTCCACTAAGTGTTAGCAGTGTATAGCGTAACCTATGGCTTACCTATCGTCAATATCTATCACAATAATCTCACAGGCACAGTGATGTAACGTAATGGCGACACAATAATGAATGACGTTACAAGTAACAGTAATTTGCGACGTCTTAATAATGTAACATTGATTGACATCATGATGCCATCATGACAACTATACTGTTTAAATCAATTTAAAATTGAAAATATAAAAAGCTAATAAATTTCAAATGCTAAATAAATGAAAAATAAATGACATAATCGGAAATAAGCGATTTTAGTTCTTTCTGGAACTGCTTATTCATTTACTTAACTTTTGGAATTCATTAACTCTTTGAGTCCAATTTAAACGTTGATTTAAACAGCATAGATGTCATGATATCATGATGTCATCACCGCTGCGACCTGTCGGCATCGTGATGTTACTCAATGTTACGCCATCGAAACGTCGAAATATATCAGCATTTGTGACGATATCCATTGTTACGTCACAACGAGGACACGTAGTTGTGGCTGTGACGTCATAGTGATAGATATTGACGACAGATAAGCTCTTGGCCATACTAGAGTCCTTAAATCAACTGGTCTGTGGTCAATCAACTGTCTATTGTTCTCTAGCTAAATTTCCGTACTATCGCCAAGGTCGTCCTGCAGAGGGGCATCATCGCATCATCAGTACATCTCTCCATAGACAACATGGTTGTGGAACATTTTAAAATGAAAAAAAAAAAAATGCTACATTGCCGCTTTTGTACCTGTAACAATGCAATTTGCACAAAAAAGATGACTCGGAATTTGAGATTTTTGTTCTATCACTGCACCAAGTGTAAAGTGACGATGGTAACAGAGGAGAATATGACTCTTCTATCGCTTTCCTTACTAACTTCAAATCAAAGGGATGCTTATCACATCCACCACAGACAAGGACACATTTATCCTTTTGGAGGCTCTAGCTGCAGCATCATTATGAGGCCCCAAAAGAACAAGTCTATTTCACTTAATCAAATTCATACGCATATTTTTTTTAAATTTATTGAAAATAAAAGTCGACATTTCCATAATAACTCATTATAAATATAATACAACATTGATCGTTAACATAGCGACAATAACATAACATTGATATACATATACAGTATTTGCATTAAAAAAGTATTAACAAAATTCAGCTCAAATTTAAATTAAAAAAAATAATTAAAAGTTTTTTTATTCTAACTTTGGTTTTAGCAAATATATCTATAATGTCTTCATAACATCCGATTCAATGCGTGATAACGACAGGTCTTTGTTTTATTTTGATGCGAGTTGCTTCTTAAATATTTTTTTTATTTGTTTCAACACTAAAAATGCGCAGTACTCGCATTTGAAATAGGTATCGTCAAAAATATTTTAATGTTTCTATGTTCGGAAAACTAGATCTTAATCTATTGTTTATAAATTTGTACATACATTTAATTGAATTTTCTTCTTTTATTATTATTAAAAATTGCTTAATTTTATCAATAAATTTTTAGGTTTTAAAATATGGCCCCATAGAAAAAGAGTTCGCGCCTAATGCGCCTTATGGTAAATGCGGCCCCGATCACAGAAATTGTATCGCTTACTCGCTTTTATAGAAAATCAAGTATGTAACATCTGGATGTCGAGAACATCAGTGTTGATGTTTATTTCCAAATTGTTGACAACATATAGCTGAACCTTCATTTCCAGAATTTCTTGTTGGTTGTGTAGTGAAAGAACATACTGTGAATTGTTGACAACATATAGCTGAACCTTCATTTCCAGAATTTCTTGTTGGTTGTGTAGTGAAAGAACATACTTGATTGCCAAGATTATTCATTTTTATTTGTGACGCAGGATGTAATTTTTTTTTAAATCAGATCTATAAATTGTGGACTTAAAAGCGAAATATCAATAAACAATTCAGGAAAATGGGCCATTTGCAATAAAAGATTTTTTGACATCCCATTTGTCTTGTTTATATTTGTTTCAAAGAAACTAATAGGAAAATAAAATTGATATTAAAAAAACAAAACCCAAGTACAATAATCTTTCCATTTGCGCAGTCTCTATTTACGCAAATTCACTTTATCGGGATTAAAAAATTTTTTAATTTTAAATAAAAACTAGACATCATATGTCACAATAATGCGTAAATTTAATAAATAAGTATAGTAAAAAAATTGACCACCACTGTTATTATATATCAGTGGTGGTCAATTTTTTCTACTATGCGAGCTGATTCTGCAAATTCACTTTATCGGGATTAAAAAATTTTTTAATTTTAAATAAAAACTAGACATCATGTCACAATAATGCGTAAATTTAATAAATAAGTATAGTAAAAAATTTGTGGATATTATATATCAGTGGTGTTCAATTTTTTCTACTATGCGAGCTGATTTTCTATACTAAGTTATTCGGCGATCTATTCTCCTATAAAGATCACGTTCCCCCAACCTGATATCTGATTATGTACAGTACAAGTTGCAGTGCACTCACTCACTTCGGAGAACCCATTCTCCCAAGCCGTATAAACTTTGTGTGTACCGGTATTTAAAAATTTATTTATCCCTTTTAATCATTTTAATTCAATAAATAAAACAAATATATTGAAATAAAATATGTATTTCTCTATTTTAGAAAACCAAACTTAGAAAAAACCGACTACAAATTCATAAGTTACAGGAAATGTTGGTTGATTAAAAAAAACAATAAAGTTAATGTGAAATTTGGCATTATTTGGAGCTGGCAATATTTTCGTAGTCCGGTTGATATGAAGAAGTGGCAAATGTTAGACAATAATCCAAATGATCATTTGTAATTTTGTTTCTTGATTTTTTTTGCGTTCATATTTGAAAAAGCGGATTCTGACAAGTATATCGATACGAAACACGAAAAGAATTTTTTGCGAAATATCAGATAATATTGGAAACTTTTCATGTGTATACAGGGGCGTAGCTACCATAAGGCAAGACGATGCAAGGCATTGGGGCCCTCGGCATTCAGGCGACGTTAATAATCATATTGCAAAATGCACAATAATCTGAAATTAATAGTTTTAAATAAATATACAGTGAGTCAAAATCTCATTGAGCGATCGTATTAATTAATCCTTTCTGACCATATGTTTCCAATTGTGTAACATACAGTTCTACTCTATTGAAATCACTTCTTTGGCTTCCAGGACTCAAATTTAGCGCCGAATCATTATAATTGAAATTGTATGTCGTAGTTCTTGAAATTTCTTATTGTGCCTATCATATTTTTCTGACTTTTATACTGTAGTATTATTTCGTAAAAAATACTTTTTTATATTTTTAAAATTCTTTATTAAAGTTTTATGTTTTTGACGGGGCCCTTGGGCCAAAATTGTATTGGGGCCCAAAATTTCTAGCTACGCAACTGTGTGTATACAGTACTTCCAAATGATAAGAAAATTAGTGATTTGACAATTTTAGCGAAAAATAAATAAACATTAGTGATACACTTAAAGAGAATTAAAAAATAATACAAAATAATGATAAGTAAATTATTATGTTTAAATTTTTAAATCAAATTTGCGAGGAGGAATCAACTTGGAAATAATAAATAAGAGATCGACCAAAACTCGCCCCGCGATCGACAGATCGAACACCCCTGTTATATACCATAGATACGTGATAAATTAATAAATACTTTAAGGGATCCTATTTTAAATAGTTTTTCATGGTTCTATTTATATGCAGTTTTCGTGGAATCGATTACTGGCATAAATGGAGGGATTACTATATATTCAACCATAGATACTCAACAGATAATGAGATTTCAACGCCATGTATAATGCGACCTTGACAGTAGTACAACCTTCACAATAGCGTGCACAGATCAGTTGATTTAAGGGCGCTGGCCATACATTACCCTCTACACTGCTAATACAGCAGCATCTATTATTAAAATTATAAAATAAAATTTAGATAAAATTAAATATAATCCTGTAGGATTAAATTGTGTAGCGTCGAGGTGACCATTAATAGTAGAATATCACTACAAAATTTCATGGAAATATGCCCAAAAGTTATTTCTGAGGACCAAGCTGGGAACACACAGATAGACATTAGCGCTATCTTTTATATAAAATATCCATTTCCTTCGAAAAATAGGCTAAAAAGGACAACAGTGCCTAAGAATTATTCAATGATGGAATTATTTAAATGCATTGAGTTTACTAATCATTGAACATGATTTATGTTAAATATTTAAGGTTTTTCTGTAATGAAAGAGAACTTTTCTGCTTCAAATCTAAAAAAAATAGAATATTTAAGAATTCACGAATAAAACAACTTTTCTTTATATTTTTTATATAATACTTTATACAGAGGCCCTCAAAATGAATGGACTTAGAAGTTCCAGAGGTCTCAACCCAGCACTATTCAAGTAATTTTTTAATAAATGTAATCCACACATTTATGATAACCTATTATTCACTACTACGGAACCGTATGCGGCTGTTTTCACTGTATTCTCTTCTAGCCTGAAACTGAGTCGGATCCTTAAAGCGTCAGTTCCGGCTAGAATTGAGCGGAATCACCTGTGAAAATTGAATGCTTTCCATATGATTATCTGCTAAGTAAATATCTAAATATGTTATTTTTTCCAATAATGATTATAAGTAACAAACTATAAAAAATTACTTATTTAATATTATCAAAAAATTATAAAAAATTAATTATTTATAATCGTGAAGAAGTATTTCATTGAGTATTTTGTTTTTATCTTCCTGGAATTTATTGATCGCCCCAAAACACGAGAAAGTTTATTTTTATTTTGATTGCAAAATGAATATAACTAGCGCCATCTCAATTTGATAAGCGTAGTTAAGAGAATGAAATTTTGTTATCTGACTGCTGGTGACGAATCCTTAGGAAATTTTCAAAATATGAACATTAATAATGTTTTGTAAAAATAATTAAACAGGTACCGTATATATCGTAAAATAAAATGCATATAGACTTATTTGCTTTTCTTAAATATGTTCAAATTAATTTAAAAATTTTATGTTTAAATTAAAATAAATAAGAACAATAATGTAATTCAAAAATTATTTAAATTTATTTCGATTTTATAAAATGTGCCAATTTTGACTTGTCAAAATTAATATATTCTTTCCTTCATATAAATTATTATAAAAATAATAGGGACAAATAATTCTTAATCAAATCTGTTAATAATCAATCATTTCTAATAAACATGATATTTATTAGAAATGATTGATTAACCATAAGACTGAATAGGATTATAGAAATAATAGAATCAAAACGAAAGAAAGCATCATTCAAAAGAACTTAAGAAGTTAATAAAGGACCTGGGATTACAGCTGTGATGCTGTGAGATATATGCATCTTTTTGTATAGATCTTATGCTGGGATTTTACTGCTTAAATATTTAAATGTATGCTAAGAATTAATCGTTAATTCATTGATTATCAAGTTATTACTCTAGTAGTATATAAAATCATATACAGTCTCTTATTTAGATTTTTCAGCTTAAAACATTTTGTACTTATGATAATTATTTACTCGAATCTGTCATACTATTACACTGCTCACTATTTTTCAACAATAATAAAGTTTCAGCTCTTTGAGCAGGGAAAGCAAAAAACTACAAGTTTATACTAATACCAGTGCTATATTTAATAAAGTTGGTGTTAGTACTGTATAAACATCTAGTTTTTTTGCTTTCCCTGCTCAAAGAACTGAAACTTTATTATTTATTGTTAATAATTATTTACTACAGTAATTCATATTTAGAATGGCCACCAACTTTGTGCAATTGCTTTTTAAAAAAAGAAAGTATTTGCTCAGTTCCTAACTATATATTTTAGAAAAATGTTAAAAATGACCCATATTTATCAATTTCGATACTCATAAAAGTAATAAAAAAAAAGGAATTAGACTCATCATCAGTTTTGATATCCAATATAACATTACCAGGAAAATGATATTCTCCTCCTCATAAAAGCAAGAATTTGACTTGTATAGAAGTTTAATTATCAAAGGATGTACTTCTAAACATTATAGCATTTAATATAAATAATACTATAGTAGTTGAAATCTAATAATTCTATAGTAGTTTTGTTATTGTTGAATCTGCAATTATAACTACAGTGATACCTCGGATCACGAACGTCTCGGTTCACGAACAAATCGGTTTACGAACACCATTTGCGAACAAATTTTGCTTCGCTTTACGAACAATGCTTCGGTTCACGAACACACGCACAGAGTGCATGGAGCGCACGTGACTCGCGGTGCACAAAACCCTGCGTACGGCCTCGCTCCCAGCAGCAATCCAGTTCGCTCAGCTCACATGGATACAGTAGAGTCCCAACAAGTGTTGATATTTTAGTTTTTTTCTTTATTTAATTAAATTTATCCCTTATTATGGCTCCCAAAAAAAGTTAAAAGTGTTAGTGAAGGTGGTGTTAAACATGCTTTCTTCCAATATTACTGTTATATTTATTTCCTTTCTGTATTATTTCCACACATAAAGCCATAACATGTTAAAATTTTTTTTTCTAGGAAAAAAACGTATTATTTGGATTTACAGTAATTGCAATAAGAAAAATTGATTCGGATTACGAACTTTTCGGATCACGAACAGGGTCAAGGAACGGATTGTGTTCGTGAACCGAGGTATCACTGTATATTATATACAGATTGTCATTGACTTACAACTATTTATGCTTATGACAGTGATGTAATCTATAAATTCTGTGATTGATCAGTAATTCATATATGTGCAAGTTCATGCATAATGGTCAAATTTCTCAAAAGCATTCTTTTATTATGTCTAATTCCTATAGTTTTTTTTTTAAATTTATTACAATATGTATAATGTGAAATAATAAATATTAATAGTGGATGCTCCATAAATTTAGGATATTTTCATTTTCAACTGCTTCAGATTGTAGTCTCTGAATTTAAACCAAACATTATTGTAAGTTGATGACTATCTGCATTTCATATTTATCAAATATTTTTTATTACATTTTACTTATATAAAATTTTGGAAGTAATGTGTTCAACTAAACTCAACTCAAGCTTGCAGCTCGCCTATTTATGTTTGAATGCTTTTATTGTTTTTATTTATACGGAATATTGTTAATTTGTTTTTTGTACCATATTCGATGTTAATTAATGTTTATATTTTCATTTTAAAAAATAATTTGAAAAAGTATAAGCATTAAATTCCCCTAAAAATTAATGAACCAATCCCCTATAAGCATTAAATTGTCTCTAAAAATTAATGAACCAATCCCCTTTTATGTTTTCATTTTCAAAAATAAATTGAAAAAGTATAAGCATTATATTGTGTCTAAAAATTAATGAACCAATCCCCTTTTTTCCTTTAATCTTTATCTCATTTTACACGGTTATAAAGAACATATCCTCGACTTTTCATTATCTTCTATAGAATGAACCAATCCCCTTTTTTTCCTTTAATCCTTATCTCATTTTATGCAAAAGAACATATCCTCAACTTTTCATATCTTTAGATCGATTTACACGGTTAACATATCCTCGACTTTTCATTATCTTCTTTAGATCGATTTACATGGTTTACAGTTTAATTGAATCTTTTCATTATCTTCTTTAGATCGATTTACATGGTTTACAGTTTAATATCTTTAGATCGATTTACACGGTTAACATATCCTCGACTTTTCATTATCTTCTTTAGATCGATTTACATGGTTTACAGTTTAATTGAATCTTTTCATTATCTTCTTTAGATCGATTTACATGGTTTACAGTTTAATATTATCTTCTTTAGATTGATTTACACGGTTTACAGTTTAATTGAACATTTCCTTCTATTTTGTATGAATTATGCGTCTCGTTTTACACGGTTTTGATTTGCACGATTTTTCCAAGAACGTATCTACCGTGTAAATCGAGGGCTGAGTGTATTATTATTCTTTATAGAATAATAAAATATATGCTTTTTTATGTGATTTTTTTCACTTTACAATGAACAATTACTAAGCAGCAAGATATTCCAGGACCCACTGAAGTCACCTCCATTCTTCCTGAAAAATCTGTAAAGGCTCAGGAACTGAATTCTAAGGCCTGATTCACACTATTGAGCTGCTCACAGTTTGAACTCAGTCCTGTCATTTTACAACATGTTCACATTACTCACTCACAAATCTGAAACTAGTCTGTAGATTGGATGTAATTGCTTATGGGCTGTAAAAAATGGCATTAAATTTTCCATCTGAAGAGTTAGCAATTATCACTATCCTTCTTTAAGAAACAAAATAAGGCAAAAAGAAGAATGTGATTATATTCAAGATAATGCAAAGAAAATTTGAAGAAGAATATAGTCTTCTCCCTGTATTCTCATTTAGTAAATGATGAAGATAAATTATAAAATATGTTTGAATGGATTCAAATTGCTATATTAATTTCACTTTGCATATATTTATGTAAGTGTATATCACCAGCTCTTAAAGCAGGAAATAAAACAATTATTTCTTCAGAACACAACAAATTTTCTTTAATAAAGTACTTTCGGCTCTATCAAGCCCTCATTAGTATACCATTACAAACTAATCTTTTTTTTAAAATAGATAAAAACTCGTTAAATAATCGAATACGTGTTCCGAATTTTCAGAAAGTTCTAAAATTTAAAGTTCGTAAAAGTTCCTTCAGCAATCGCCTATGCATTTAAAAAGTACCATTGATCAAATGATACCACATATTGCTATTTACACTTTCAGCTTCATCTAGAATCATTTATTCTTTATATAAGTACTGTATACAGTGGTACCTCGCAATTCGAAATTTGAATTTCGTGGGCTGGCACATGCGCATGCATTGAATTGTGTGATGTCATTTGCTATTTGTCAGTTATTGTTGGGCTGCTTTCATGTGTTGTTTGTGTTAATTTTCAATTCTGCATTTTTCAGAAAGTAAAAAAATTGTGCATCCATAGTTATTATTATTTTTTTGAGTGAAATGTAAGGATGAGTTCAGAGAGCTGACCAGAGGAATAATTCTAGAAAGAAGAACACTTGATTGATTGCAGAGAAGAAGAAAAACCTTTTTGACATTGAAACTTGTAAAAAACTATTTAAAGCCAAATGTTATTGATGAAAAATTACATTCCTTTTCTCTTCTGGCTATTCAGAAAGATCTAACATCACTAAATTATAGACACAGTGAATTTGCCAAACAAAAATTTAGATATAAATATATATAAAAAGATGCAATATATAATAAATATTAAAATATAATTTTATTTTCAATAAAACTTGTGATCATTTAATTAAATTATATTTCATTTAATTGATACTAAAGCTTTGAAATAAGTTCATTAGGGGCAGCGATTATTTCTAGGGTATAGGGGCATCAAACTTTTAATTTGTCACTGTCTTGACCATGACCTCAGTCATGCTAAGAATGAGAATATATAATGATATTTACTCTTTGACACTGACTCATCATCACTGCTCTATTTTATATTAATATTTTTTTGTAGCATTCATTTTATTCTCAACACTCTGATCCTGATCCTTCTCTGCAAGTAGCTTTTTTTAAGCTAATTGCAGAGAGCATTTCCATGAGCTTTTTGCTCATATTCACTTAATATAAACTGCTTATACTCTTACTTCAATAACTAAGGACACAAGCACCACTAGCAGTTGAGAAATAACTTAAATACTTTAATAAACTAATGTTTTCGACTAATTAAAGTCATCATCAGGCTTTCTTACATTCATTCAGTTATAAACCTTTATAACTGAATGAATGTAAGAAAGCCTTGTGATGACTTTAATTAGTCGAAAATGTTAGTTTATTAAAGTATTTAAGTTATTTCTCAACTGCTAGTGGTGCTTGTGTCCTTAGTTATTGCTTTTTGCTCATGGAAATTGCTGCCATCTATCAATCATTCGAGATTATCCCACCTCACCCTGCCTTCATTACCTAGCATTCATCATGATATAATAATGGATATCACAAAACACTGATAATTTATGATGTTATGATGATGATACATCTAAACTAAGATAAAATCTTTCACTTATTAAATGTGTGTAATATCAATATATTTGTTAGTTGTTTTTTTACTGAATTGCTTAGATTAAATTAATAAGTAATTCAAACTTTTATAGAACAACATTATGGCATTAAATAATAGGAAAATTGCATTCTTATAAAATACTATGATTGTTTTGATATTACTATATATTGTACTTATATAATGAACATAATTATTTTTTATTGAAAACATAACTGTTAGGTTTATAGTATTTTATTTCAAAATTACTTGTTAATATGATAAATATAATTGTTTTACATTGACAAATTTAAAAATTAAAAATGCCAATTTTGTAGTTTTTCTGAACTGAGTTTGTTTAGAGTCCTGCAGACCATTCCAACTGTGATACACTCCATTGTTAGTTGATAATTGTTTGAAATTATTGGATTATAAGTACTTTAACCCATTTTATTATTTATTGCCTCTAAATATAACTTAAATAGAATATCCTACCAGTTTTCTTTAGATGGATGGACTATATCTTACTATTTGTTGTTTCAGAATATAACATTAAAGCTCAAAAATCTAAGAATGCATAGATAATGATAAGGATGCAACATAGAGAACTACTATCATCATTATATAAATAGGAGAAAATAATCACAGCACTTAGTAGCACCCAAATATGTTTAATTATATTCAATTTGGAATGTTTTTGACCATATTTTGGTCATCATCAGCAAAAATCATTAAAATAAAGCTTACAAAGAACTAAGGAATTTTCAAACAAACAGAACAGTGCATATATGTTTAAATTTAACATGATGTGAATTTACATAATTTTAGGAAGGAACTGATTACAAAAATAATTTACATCATAATTTTTATATAATTTGTAATATAATTATTGTCTAATATAATAAATATAACTACCGGTAATTAAGTAATAAGTGCATAATGGGTGGAGTTAGAACATTGCATGATACATAGATTTATAAAGTAGTGTATTATGTTATTAGCCAGCAGCTGTGCATTTGGTAGTTGTTTACCTGAATTATCATTGATTACATTATATTTCTTCGATCTTTTTGTGATCATTAGGGCTTCCATAATACAGCCTTCTTGTATAGAATTACATTTCTTTAGAATTTTGGTACTAGTCCAATCTATTTCTAAATCATATTCATAAGCTCAGTGTTACTTCTACCTAATTTAATGTTATGTATGTGTTCCATTAGATGGGCTTCTAGATTCCTGCCTGTGACACTGATGAATTCCTCTCTTCTATCTAGGTCTTTGTTGAAAATCGAGATACAGTAGATACCTGATTTTTTTCCCTTCATCATATTTGGTTTTATTATTCCTTAGTTTATTATAAATTGTTGGGCATTGTTTTATGTGGCATTTAGAGCTAAGTTTTTCTGGCATTATCTTTTACGGTCTTCATGCTAGAAATATTGTATGGTAGTATGACTATAGGCCACACTACCATATAATATTTCTGTACATCTTACTGAGATTGGAATTTGCATATTTGGAATGATCTTCTTGGTAATAATTATTTTTCATCTTTTTTAACCTCTGGGAGTTGGGAAATGTCATTTTTCCAGCTCATATAGATGGAACATTATGTTAGTAGATTTAACTTTTAACTTATTACCAGTCTTGCTTTCATCTCTTCTAATAGAAGATAATTTAAAATATTAATATTGTGTGTTTTATTTTTAATAATTAATTATAGGTATGAATTTTCTTTACAAAAATATTTTTTGATGATGATGATGATGATGATGATGATAATGATAATAATAATAAAACCTACATTATAGACATCTCAATACCAGACACACACAACATCCAGGGTGTATTCACCCAACAACAGACCAGACATCACTCTCATAGACAAACAAAACAAAGTTACCCCCATAACAGTCCAGACATCACTCTCATAGATAAGCAGAACAAAGACCTGAATTATAGACATCTCAATACCAGACACACACAACATCCAGGATGCATTCATCCAAAAAATTAGCAAATACAGAGAACTCTCACAAGAAATTAAGCGTCTCTGGGAATGCAAAAGAAATAGTACCCTAAAGAAATTAAGCGTCTCTGGGGAATGCAAAAGGTAGTTATAGTACCCCTCATTCTCCACAGGAGTAATCCCTCACACACTACACAAAAGCCTCAAAACACTAGAATTAAGCATCTCTGGGGAATGCAAAAGGTAGTCACAGTACCTATCATTATTTTCTCAAGGAGTAATCCCTCAAACATTACACAAAAGCCTCAAAACACTAGATCTGCATGGGGAATGCAAAAGGTAGTTATAGTACCCATCATTCTCTCCTCAACAGAAGAAATCCTCACACACTACACAAAAGCCTCAAAACATTAGATCTACATCCCAAGCATATCTCTCTGGGAATGCAAAAGATAGTCACAGTATCCATCATTCTCTCCTCCACAGGAGTAATCCCTCACACACTACACAAAAGCCTCAAAACATTAGATCTACATCCCAAGACATACGTAACACTACAAATAGCATCACTACTCAATACATGCAACATAGTAAGAAAGTTTTTCAGTACTGACACAGACAGTTAGTTAACACACCATTAAACATCACAAGTAGCTATGTCTTGACTTGTGTCCAACATAGCACTATGACCTGGAGTTATTCTGTGCCCACATTGATGTACTATAACATAATAATAATAACCCATCATATTCTCCACAGGAGTAATCCCTCACACACTACACAAAAGCCTCAAAACACTAGAATTAAGCATCTCTGGGGAATGCAAAAGGTAGTCACAGTACCTATCATTATTTTCTCAAGGAGTAATCCCTCAAACATTACACAAAAGCCTCAAAACACTAGATCTGCATGGGGAATGCAAAAGGTAGTTATAGTACCCATCATTCTCTCCTCAACAGAAGAAATCCTCACACCCTACACAAAAGCCTCAAAACACTAGATCTACATCCCAAGCATATGTAACACTACAAAAAACTTCACTACTGAATACATGCCCGCATAGTAAGAAAGTTTCTCAGCACTGGCACAGACAGACATCTTTAAACATAACATAATAAGAAAGTTTCTCAGCATTGACACAGACAGTTACTTAGCTCCATTAAACATCACAAGTAGCTATGTCTTGACTCGTGTCCAACATAGCACTTTGCCCCGGAAATAATCCATGCCCACATTGATGTACTATAATAAATAATAATAATATAAAAAATTATATGAATTTAATTTTTTTATATATTATTAAACAATAATTTATCAATATTTTAAATTTAGAATTAATCTAATTTTTTTTTTTTTTTTTTGAATAATATAGGCATGGCTGAAAATAATAATGGACAAAGAAATTCTGGTCAACGTTGGCTTAATATTCCATGGTCTTTAAGACATGGTTTACATACGTCTAGTTTTCAGCAATTAACAAATAATCAACGCATTCATCAAGATATACAACATGTTATTAGAGGATTTAGTCCTTTAGTGGAAGGATCATCATCTTTTGGATCTATGAATACTCGTCATTTCACTTCATGGTTTCGAGAACAACGACCAATATTTTTTTCAACATCTAGTAGAGTGAATCCAGATCTGGCTCCACCATTGCATGTATCAAATCAAGAACAAGTGTTAAATGATGATTTTGTAATTGATATGGAAGCTGAAAGATTAAGAAATAATTCTCAGAGAACTTCTAATAATAACAATAATAATATTGAAGATATACCAGCAAATAATTCTTTGCCAGAAAACAGAGATCAGAATAGAAGCAATGATATAAGTGACACACTTCGTAACAATCCAGAAATGAGAGCGTTATTATTAATGGCAGAAAAATATGTACCTTTCATCTTAATTTTATTATTAAAATTAATTTTTGATCATAGAATAGGTAAACACTTTTTTAATTAACCTTTTCATATTATTATTGAAAAAAATTATATAAAATATTTTAAAGGGATTCTGGTTGTCATTGGTTTATTTGCAACTTTCTGCCATGCAAATTCAGTGATTAAGAGAGAAGTTTCCAAGCAGGTTAGAATGTTAAATTATTTAAAAAATAAATTTAAATTAGTTATTTAAAAGAAGAGTGACATTGTGATTTCTGTAAATTCAGTTAAACATTGAACTGTTTTGTTCAATGTTTAACTGAATTTACAGAAATCAGTGTCACTCATTTTTTTCCAAAAATTGGAAAATTCCTATATAACAACATTGATATTGAAAAGAATTTTTATTTTATCACTCATTTTATTGGGTTGGTGCAAAAGTTTGTCCTGTTTTTTAATCAAAATTTACATGTAACATTTATTTTAAAATACAATTACCATATACCGGGTGTTTTTCTTGAAACCGAACACTCTGATTTTTGGCATGGAGCCAATTCTGATGCATTTATCACATCAGGAATCGCTCGCTATGAAAATTTATTTTATATTTTTAATTCTAACGGCCATGCGTTTGAACGTATTGGCCGTTTTCAACGGATTCAAATCGGTGAAGGTTTTCAGCGGTTACGCCCGTGCAAAGAGTCTGACGACCCTAAGACCGGGAGATGGTCACAAGCGGCCGACGGATCAGCGGTTAAGAGGATAAGTTCCGTCGATTACCGGTGCACTCAAGGGTATTTATTCTTTAAGTTCTTTTAGTTTCTTAACTGTAATTAAAGTTGTTTTATAATTTTTTGGTGTATCTTTATTTACAGACTACTGTACACTGAAATGTGACTTTATTGCACGTGACATAATCATACAACTTTACAGCAGATGTTCCAAGTGCCGTCCCGTTTCTGCTGAACAATA